>PVHX01000789.1:0-253925 GCA_004024805.1 Geosciurus inauris | reverse complement strand
ATGTAAGCATTTTGTTCTTACCTGCTGTTTGAAAAAGTTGTGTTATATCCAACTCCAGCTGAGTTTTTGGCAAAAATCATTTGAGTAACAACCTGAACAGCCATTGAATTTTATGTAAATTGACATCTTTGTGACTCAAATGAGTTTTTTATTTGAAGATGACAAAAAAAAAAAGAAGCTAAATATTTTATGGCAAAACATAGAGGAGGTTTTTGTTTTTGCTGTTCAGATATTTCATTATTTCTTGTTTACATAATTGTCCCTATTTCAACTCTCTAAAATCAGAATATATCTTATAATTAAAGATGTGAAATATTCTAATTGTTATCTTTTTCCTCTTAATTGTTATGTAAAATAATGGTCCAAATAATTAATAGCATCTAAGTTGAGATGCAATATAGTAACTTCATTTTCATAAATTATGTCTAGTATATTCAGATCTCTCTAAATTCAAAGTATGGGATCCTTTAATCCATCTGTCTAATGCACAGATTTGGTATTTGTGTCTGGCTTCTAAGTTCATTTTCTTTGGCTACCCAACATCTCCTTTTCACTATTTTCAGCATTATGCTCAAAATCACAGGGTAGAATTCAAATTCTCCATCCTCCTGAGAGCTCTCCTTGGTTACTCACAACCAGAAGCCTTGTCTTTGATCTTTAAACTATGACTTTTCCACTAAACTACAGCTACAGTTCTTTCCATAAGTTGTCTCTTATTGCATGGATGTGTGTATCTGCAGCTTTTCAAATAGATTTTACGACTGCTCATTTCAGAGACAGTGTCTCTCACAGACAAATTCCCAGTCCTGCATACAAGGATTTTTGTGATGTGGTCCCCAAACGATTGCGCATATCCACCTCTCATTAGCCCATTAAGAATTCTGTGGTCTTGCTGTCACAGTGGACTGACTATTTGATGTCATTTTCACTCTCAGCTTCTCAGTCAGTCCTCAATTACTTCATGATAATCCCCAGGTGCAGTAGCCTCTCCTAATTTGCTTAGCATAATCAATCATTTTTTAAGATCCTGCTCAACATTATAAACTAAAAATATCCTTCAAGATTCTGTCAGAATTATTTCTTCTGTGCACAGTTACATTGCATATGCCTCTCTACAGTCACTTTATTCAACTTTTTTTTGAGGTTACTTTTTTCCTCCCTGAAGAACTACAAACATTTATAAGGCACAATTTTATCTTGTATGTTTTTATTATTTTCCAAGAAAGTCCAGCATAAAATGTATTGTTCTTTGTAGCACTTTTACAAATTTTTAGTTGGTCATCTATAAGAATCTTTATTTGCATATACAAAGTACAAGTGATAAATTCCTCTGTAAGGTGGAAATATCATGCCAGATGCCTTGTTGAACATCATAAATATTTAAATTCAACATCAAAAATCAATTGGCCTTATTTTCTGCCAATCCAAAGCATGGTATTGGAGTCTATTATAAATAGAACCTTACATGAGAATTTAATACTTATCCACCTGTTTTTAATGATTTTCTGAAGTCATCCATCTATGAACTACTTCAAAATATCATTTTCCCCCTAATTCAGGGGAGGTACAGGCAACAAACTCTTGCCCACATGAGAAAGTAAATTCCAGAAGACATCAGCTATTTCTTCATCAGTAGTTTTTCCCTTAATCTTTGTTAAGCCAACATCAATAATAATAAAAAATAATAAGGATAAAAGGGTGCTTAAGAAAGTCCTGATCTTTCTCCAACCCCAAGAATAAACCGAAAGTGGTTAAAAAAAATGTGTGGCAAAATTCTAGTCAAATTAAGGTAAAAATGAGTCTGCACGAGCTTTCTACTCGATTAAAAATAGGCACCAGTTCCATTTTGGCTTTGCCAATTAAACTTCTACTCCACTGTCTCTTCAAAAACACCATTAATTCCAAACAAAATACCAAAAGCAACTACCTGAAGGCACTGGAGTGTAAACAGAGCAGGCAGAATCTGGAGGGAAATAGAGTAGAAGAAAACAAGATTGAGCGGCTAATTTTAGCAGGCTGCAGGCAAGCAGTTAGTACTGCCTGGAATGGCTACCGCTCTGACAGAAAACTCTTGTTATAAGAGCCTGAGAAGACTTTGAGTCAACTGCTTTTTCTTCTCTTTTCTTTTTCTCCTTTCCTTTCCTTTCCCTTTCTTTCTTTCTTTCTTTCTTTCTTTCTTTCTTTCTTTCTTTATTTCTTTCTTTTCTTTCTTTCTTTTTCTTCTCTTTTCTTTTTCTCCTCTCCCCTCCCTCCCTCCCTTTCTTTCTTTCTTTCTTTCTTTCTTTCTTTCTTTCTTTCTTTCTTTCTTTCTTTCTTTCTTTCTTTCTTTCTTTCTTTCTTTTCTTTCTTTTTCTTTTACAGCAAAAAGAGAGGCAGAAAGAATGGTAGATCCAAATTCTGAGTATGAACTCTGCCCAGATCTCTCTGGCTCATGTTTAAGCCACATAAGAGCAGTTCATATTATGAGCAGCCTAGCTAAGAATAAAATAATTGAACTAAAACTTGACCTGTTGCTAAAAGGATAGTTTATAGATTGAGTCCAAACAAGTAAACTGACTGCAAAACAGAAATTACAACAATTAAAAAAAAAAAAAATACTTAAGATATTTTCTGAGGTGATATGACAAGATCCAGAACCTCCACAGCAATTTGTGTTAAGTCACAAATTCAGGGTATCATCAAAAAGTACGCAATATATCCAAAGCCAGTACATGTGAACCTCCTCAAAACCAAATAAATGGATAAAAGATGATAAATATGAAAAAATTCTGATGGACCCTAGATGTTAGATAAGCAAACAAAAAAATGGTAACTGTATAAATGACTTAATGAGATAAAGGAAACCATTTTTTAATAAATGAAGAGACAAAATCTCAACGCAGAAACAGAAAATGCAAAAATGTAAGAATGAAAAAAAAATAACTTTGGAAATAGAATAGTTAGCATCTTAAGAAAAATACTGAATTTGCTTATTTTGAAAATCAACAAAAGTCCAAAATTAGTGAACTAAAATTTCATCTTAAGAGTACTAAAAACAAAAGTAAAGTCAAAGTAAGAACAAGGTAAGAAATAAAAAAGAGAGCAAATTAATAAAACTGAAAACAATTATTAGAAAAAGTGAACATCAAAATTAATTCTTTACAAAGATAATTAAACTGACCTCTAGTTTCATATGTTTTGTTTTCTGTTTGTATTTTTTGTTTTGGTTTAGTATTGAACCTACGGGTGCTCTACCACTAAGTCACAACCTCAGCCCTTTTAAATTTTTTAATTTAGAGACAAAGCCTCATTAAGTTGTCAAGCCTGGCCTTGAACTTGCAATCCTCCTGACTTGGCCTCTGCAGTTGCTGGGATTACAGGCATGTGTCACCACACCCAATTATATTGATTTTTAAAGTGAAAAACAAATGGAAAATTTCAATACTGTTCATAAAGAGGAGTAGTTACTATATATTCTGCAAACATTAAAAAGATTAGAAGAGACTATTTTGATCAACATTACACCAACAAATTTGATGCCTGTAATAAATGGATAAATTCCTTGCAAAACAAGTTATATAAACAAACAAAAGAAAGCTAAAATGTGGAATTGTAGGATAATCATCATCTGTGGTTTATAATTATACTTCTGCATCAGTTTTTCTTCACTCTTTAATAGTTAATAATAAACATGTAATTCTGCTCCCAGCCTCTGTTGAGAGACGTGGCTTTGAAGATTTCTGATATCAACTCAGGACCTCTTTCTCCTTGTCTTGATGTAAGTAAACAGCTCTCTTTAATCTGTGCTACTGTTCAGCAAGTAGTAGCTTTTCTTTTCTAGCTTACTCCCTGAGTAGGCTATAAAATTTTCAAATCTTTTCACTCAGTTTCTTTTTGCTCCCAAAGTCCCACTGAAAGCACCCTAAAACACTCCCACAGGTTCTTGTATGTTTTGTTTGGAAATTTATTCTACTAGTTTCTCACCATTTTTAAATGAAGTCTTCCATAAAGCTCTAGTACATGGACACAATTCAGCCAAGTTCTTTGCAACAGTTTAACAAGTGTGGACTTTCTCCAAATTTCAATAGGAGCTTCATTTTGGAGACTAGTGTCCTTGTCTCCTCATCTTCTGAGTGCTCATTACAAGTGATCATAATGGTTCACTCACAGTTTTCTAGGCTTTTTCCTAGACTGATCTGCAGATTCTTCCAACCTCTGTTGTCACCCATTCCAAAGCCACTTCCAGATTTCCAGATATTTGTTATTAGCAATAATCCCACTTCTCAGTATCAATTTTCTGTATTAGTCCATTTTCTGTTGCTAATTACACAATACTACAGACTAAGATAAGCTATAAAGAGAAGAGGTTTGTTGTAGCTCATGGTTCTGGGAGTACCCAGTCAGGGGCTACTAATACTGCATGGTGGCGAGAGGTCAAGTACATATGTATGTGTGAGCATATATGTATTCTGGTTTATCGCTCTCTAACAAATCCAGCAGTGTTCAATCATGGGGCTCCACTCAGGTGACCTTATCTAATTCTAATCCCCTTCCATCTTGAAACACCATAGTTGGATTCAGTTGCCTCCCTCAATACCTCACTTGGAGATTAAACTCCAACATGACATTGAAGGGGACAAGTCATACTCACATTGTGTCAAGGACCTCACAATGTTTTCACCCTAGGCCACCTCATAGATCACTGGCTGAAACGAGTCATTATCACCTCTAATCTTGGTGATGAAGCCACATAGCAGAGGGTGCCATGTCAGGGCTAAGGGAGTTGGACTACCATTCTCAGCTGGAGGATACATGATCCCCAGCCGCCCAGAGCACAGTTGGAGGATTCATCAGTATAGACAGATTTTCCTTTTCTTCCGGTTGGGAAAGCTTTGGTTGGTGGCTTGAAATACTGATTAATAACAACCAAAACTTAAATTGTAAGGAAATATCAAGGCTGTGTACTTCAAAATGTCTTCCAATAAGTTTTGATCTAAATTATGACCTCCTTTAAAAAAAAAAAAAACTTGTGAGTGTTAGAACTCAGTGTTCCACAAGTACAATATTTATCAGTTCCATAACATATAGTCATAAGAACTAGTATTGCTACAGCAAAGAGATTTTTATTCAAATCTATACTACTAAGCCCACAAAATAATCCAATAAATACTAGATAAATACTAATATAATGAAAAATAATGAATGACTGATGAGTGATCATAACTTTTCCATATTTATTATTTTATTTAGTTATCTCAACAATCATTTACTTATTCAATGAATATCCATTGAACGTCAGGCAGTTTACATTCAACATTATTGCTGATTTGTTTCTTTGTTGTTATACTTTTTATCTCCATATGTAAAGGGAAGTAGAAATCAAGAATCTCCATGCACACAAGTAAAAAACCTGAAATTTTATTTCACACACTTTGGATAAAACCCCAGAGTTTAAACCTGCCTTTCTCTAGGCTGGCACAGCAGTGCACCAGTGCCTCTGCTGCAGGGCCCATGCAGTCTCATGATTGGCCCCCTAGGTTAATCTCTCAAGCATCTGACCATCTGGTCTACTCATGACTCAGATTTCAATACAGAAGACTTTTCAGGAAAGTCCTCTCTGCTTCTCAAACTAAGTCAGGGTCCTCTGCTGTCAATTTCCACTGAGTCCCAGCACTCTCCTTCAAAATACTCATAACCGTAAATGGCAATAGCTAATTCATTGAACATTTTGAGTTTTATTCATTTATTTATTTTTTAATTCCCTAGCCTTCCTAGTATAATGTAGGCTCTTTGAAGGCAGTCTACATCTACTTAGTCTTAATCTCTATTCCCAGTGCCTGGAAAACACTAGTTATCTAATGCATGGTTAACAATTAGGTGGATGAATGTGTGAGAAAGATCATAAATTGTGAAAGATGGATTCAGACATGCTCTTGAGTAGATCTCCCAACCCACCAGGGCCTCCTGTTCTCCACCCACAAAGTGGAAATAATGAACTCTATCTAATTATGAGGAAAATGTCAAGGTGAATATTCATCAGTGAATATTTTATGTCCTACATTATAAAGTGTAAGAAGTTTATCTGTTGATAATTACAAATGAAATGCAAGATAACATCACCTTTAACTTCATCAAAGTTACAAAATTGTAGACACAAAACCTAGAAAAAAATAAATAACCCTTGGAGGGCAAAAAGCTGGCAAGCAATACCTTAAGAATCTTGATTATTCTTATTTCACCGATGTAACGTGATGTTTTACTTGACCTGTACTGAGCCCTGAAATTGAAATAAGTAGTCACAACATTGAAAGCAATAGAGATTAGTAGCTTGAAGAAATCCTGCATCCCACTTGCAAGTAAATCTCTCTAATTAAAAAATAAGATAAAACTTATGTTCTAACTCTTGTGAACTTCTAGAAAGGCACAATTTTCTGAAGCTCTTGTCTGTGTATATAAACTGGGATTTGTGGGTTTGTGCTAGTGGAGGTGATGGGAGGGGTATCTTAAAACCCAGCAGCACTTCTCTGGCTTAGTGGGGATAAAAATCACCTGAGAAACTTGGTAAAAGGTAGATTCTGATTAGTAGGTCTTGGTTTGGCCTGAAATCCTGCATCTCTGACAAAACCCCAGTTAATGTCCTGGTTGCTGGTTCAGAGACACACCTATAATATCAACAGATTAATGAGTGAGCAGTCTGACCAAAATTGGAGAAAATTAAATTCCACCTATTTTTCTTAGAGTGAGGATGGAAACTAGGTGGAAACAGAAGAGAGTCCATTGCTTATTTTGACCCTTCTTTTGACAAGTGATTTTGAGAATATATCATGCAATGTTATTGTGACAGGAATAAAAATATGTTCAGCTTTTTAAACTATTCTCCTTATTCTTGAAATTGAATGTGAACCTAGTTCAAACTTAAAAGCACTCTAAATTCAATTTAGTCCATCCCAAGAAAGGCTTGTTTGTGGATACTATATGCAAAAGGTGACATTGAGCACTGGAGAGTTTACCTGAATAAATTACATGTGGTCTTTGACTTCTCATATTTTTTCCAGAGAGAGGGCACTCATAAAAATCTAAGAAAAATAGCTCGGTCTTAAGGAAGATAATGATAAACACTTAATTAGAAAGATACCGTACAAAGTACCATGTCATTATTGGGGAAAGAGATTCATGCTCACCTTTGGATGAAGTTTCTTGGAAGAAGCGGAAAATGAACTGATCTTTGAAGGAAGGGTAAGAATGCAAAAATGGCCTTCTACAGAAATGACTTAGAAGTGACAATGCAGAATTTACTCAAGGAAGAGTAGATGAAGAGAAAGTCTCTAATAAAGGTAGGCAGCAAAGGGATTGAACTACCAGACAAGTCGGGTAAAAAATGCTTGGACAAGTTGCAAGATTGAGAAATCCAGCAATCTCCTACAGAGTAAAATGTGTATGCATTGACATGATTGAAAGATAACTGTGCCCATGTTGCAGAAAGTACTGGAAAAAATCAGGTTAATGATTGGTGGAATTGATTAGAGAACTTTTGGCATGGGAAGGGAGATGAGAAGAGAGTG
This sequence comes from Geosciurus inauris, assembly GCA_004024805.1. Taxonomy (NCBI): domain Eukaryota; kingdom Metazoa; phylum Chordata; class Mammalia; order Rodentia; family Sciuridae; genus Geosciurus; species Geosciurus inauris. The sequence goes on along the minus strand of PVHX01000789.1, from coordinate 246,384 downwards.
TTTAGAGAGCGGGGTCACTTGTACACTCTTCATGGAATCTTCATGGAAAAGCAAAAATAGATATAAAACCAGCACCTCAGGAGGGTGAGGCAGAAGGATCACAAGTTCAAAGCTAGCTTCAACAACTTAGTGAGGCCCTATCTCAAAATGAAAAAATAAAAAGAGCTGGAGAATATGGCTCAGTGGTTAAGCACCTCTGGGTTCAATCCCAGTACCAAAAAAAAAAAAAAAAAAAAAAAAAAAAAAAGAAAGAAAGAAACAAAGAAAGAAAATAGACAAATATACTTAACAAAATATCAGAAACTAGATGTAAGAAGAAATGAATTGTCAAATAACAGTGTAGTCATCTCATTATACACCTTTATTTGCATTGTCTAGCACACTGCAGTTACTCTCTCAGAAATGAAGAACATCCCTAAGCAGGTAGCAACCTGCAGAGGCCAGGGCACAAGGTGTGAGGGTTTTCCTTCCTTGCACCGGACCCATTCATTTGCAGTCTGACAAGGTAGAAAAGCACAAAAGTAATTCAGCCAGAACATTCTTGAGCAATCTTTGGTTCATTTTCCTGCCATATGCAAGAGCAAAAAGGCCTCTCATTTACATTTACACTCAATTTACATTTTGCTCAAAACATCTTTGAATAATTATTCCTGGATTAATTAATGACATTAAGATGTCATTTTTGAGTCCTGCTGTGGTTCAAATATGAGTGAGGATGTTTTGGGGGATAATGGGGGATGTTTTGTGTTAACACTCATCACATTATGGAAGTATTATTTTATTGTATAAAACATAGGATTCTGTCATAAAATAGATGAAAACAGCACAATTTCAGGGGTCTAGATGCTATAAGTTTCCTTTGAGCCTTCCTCAGCCATTATTTCTCTCATCTTGGCCATTTTCAAAGTCCTCTGTGTCCTTCATTGTGGCCTATGTCAGAGAATTTTTCTTTGTCAGAAACTATGCTGGCCTTCTTGTGTTAGCAAATCAGTTAGGTAGTCCATGTAGATTCCTTTACACATAATAAGTTCTGTGAAAATGTAGCTTTCTCCTATGGATTTCAGAGCACTAAGAGATGAGCTAGAGTTTAACATGTGCCTTGATTGACATTGTGGTTAATCTCACCAAAATGGATTAAGGTTAATATGAGGAATCATCTGTGGCCCTGTTCATCAGGTGTCCAGTGAAGATAAACACCCTCATGCTTTTTCTCTTAATTTATCTTAATTCAAATTAGTTTGTCAGATTCTTGTAGGAGAAACTGAAACTCAAAGTGAAAATTAGCTTTCAACTAGCTTACTAGTGAAGTACAGAAGATTATTGAGCTAGATAAATTCTTTCATATTATAGTTTTAAAAAGAAGAAGAAGGAGGAGGAGGAGGAGATAATAATGGAAAGGGAAGAAAGGAACCAGAAAAAATATATAATTCTAGGATGGTAAGAACATAAATAAAATATAAAATTAAGCTTGGGAACCTTAAATGTTAGCATTTATATCAAATATATAATTGACATTTCTTTGAATATGTTATATTTAAAATATAGTCTTAGTTTTTACTGTCAAATACATTTGTACTACTTTCAATTAATTCTTTTGGAAAATAACTTCTCTATAGTTTAAAGAGATATATAGACAATAAAATGAAAAAAAACATTGTTTTTGCAACACTATAGCTACAAGTATGCTCAAAGGTGATTCAGATACTATGTCTCTAAGTAAGTAACAATGACATTTGATAGCCAATGTTTTAATAATGAAGTTGAACATTACAACCATTGACATTCTCTATCTTACTCATTAATTTGGGAACCAACCTAAAATGATGATTCTAAATGTCTCTTTTATCAGGCACTTTAGGTATGTTTGGGATATGATTTTACTTCCTAGATATTTTAGATAAATATTTGAAAACTTGAAGCAAATTACTAAATAATGACAGACAAGTTGGAAGTGGTGACCTACAATATTTTTGCTCAAGTAGCATTTTTACCAAAAACACATTTCAACATTCACACACTTGCTTTCTTTCACGGATTAACTGGGTCCTTTCCAATTTTTATCTGTGGCAAAAATATTATCACATGACATGGCTGCGCTTACTTTGTACGACACTTCCTTCAGAGAAAATGAATCTTTAATGTGTCTACGAAGGAGAAGACCTTAAAAACTATAAGTTAGATCAGTAAAAGTTTTTATTTGACCTTATAATCTTGTGACAAAAGAAATGTGTTCACTAGAGAGAACATGGTACCTTCTAGGGTAGCTCTAACCAGCTGGGTGTTGTAAGTGGGACCATCTGCTCAAAAGCCCCATTTTTAAATTTTGAAATGTTCTAACTACCACTTATTTTATTTCTTACATAATATTTGAGGATCAATTATATAAATGCTGACATTTTCCCCTTGCTACTCAGTGGATTGGCTTTCCTTCCTTCATCATTTAGCTCCAGCAGAATGGAAAATAAGAAAATGTATTTTAGGACCAATTCAGATGGCTTTGATTACAAGCAATGAGAAAACCAAAAAGGAAATTTATTCAATTACAAAGCAGGAAGTTCTGAGGTGGCATGATCCTGAGGTTATTTATTTCAAAGACTTCACTTGCCATCAGGGAACAAAGTTCTTCCTGCTTTTTAGGCTCTGAAGTTCTCTTTGGAATGACTTCATGGTAGCTGAGCCTATCCATAGTTAGAAGGTGGTTCAAGATGCTGTATATAGATAGCGACCATACCCAAAGAACAGTAGGGTAACTGCTGCCAGTGTGTCTTCCTATAAGCAAGGAAAATTTCCCCCAGGAAACCCATAGCATTGGTTCTTTATATTGCACTGACTTCTGTACCATCACTGCAGGTGAACTATTGGAATAGTTGAATCCTGTACCAATCACCAGCCTGGGAACAAGATATTCACAATTAGTTTATGCCAGTAGTTCACACTGTGTAGTTTCTAAGGGTTCCTGGATATCCCTCAAACTCTTCAGGGGTAATTTCAATGTCAAAACTAATGCTAATAACAATGCAGTGATGCAATTTGCCTTTTTTGTTGTTGTTGTTGTTGTTGAGCTGCTCTGTGACAGTGCAAAGGCAACAGTGTATAAAAAGCTTGAGCCTTAGCACCATCAAGCCCTGGCTTCAAATTGTGATAGCAACCAATTTATCATTGTACATTCATAAGAAGATAAATAAATAAACAAGTTAAAAGATTGCTTTACTTAAGAATACCTTGGATGAGAAACTAAAAATTGTTAATATATTGAGCCTTGGCCTTTGAATATTTTTTATTAATTTGTGTGATAAAATAAAATGTACATGAAATACACTTCTGCTGAAGACCAAAGTGTGGTCTTAATGCACCAGGAACGCTCTTGTACAAATGTTTGACTGATGGGCTAAATAATCCACTACCTTCATAAGCTACTAGTATTCCTTAAATGAATTACTGGTGAACACATCATGGTTATTCAGAATTGGTAGATGTTTTCTCAAAAATGAACAAAGAAGGATACGGTTCCAAGATGGTGACGTAGATGATCTCCTCCGTGCTAGGCTCCCTGGGACCGAGGCTAGAAGTGGTGGAGGTGCCGTTTTCCAGCCAGCTTCCTGGCATCATTCTGCGGCTCACCATCCCACGCAGGAGTTTCGCTGGCGTGTATGTGCGCAGGGCCACTGGGAGGTAGCGGTAGCCGTGGGCAGTGTGACTTAGGTGACCACCAGCAGAGCACAGTTGCGGCGGGGACCTGGCTCAGGGCTCCAGCCCGGGATTTGCCCCGGGCAGGTGGGGCCTGATTCCACACAGGGTGCCTGGCCCCAGCACCCACCCAGCCATGCGGGACCGCTAGCAGTTGCTCCTGTGGTCGGACTGGTCTCCTGAGCGGACCCCTGGCCATTGTTCTTTGAGGATCCCCTTCTAACACACCAGAACTTCCTATACCAGAGGGCGTCGGTCAGCACCTGGGAGCAAACTTTGGCCACGGCGCAACGCACCGTGGAACAGCGACTTCACCAGCGGCTCAGAGTTTCACCCTGCTGTGGGACCAGCACTCAGGACACCAGCAGGGAAAATCTAGCAAGCAACGGACAACACCACCTACTGGAGGTGAAAGGAACCATGCCTGTTTATTTACATTGAGACTTTTTACTTTTTTTTTTTAATTCTTATTTTTTATTTTATCCTATATCTTTGTCACCTAATAGTTCCATTGTTTAATCCTTTTGTTTTATTTATCTGCTCTCTTGTTCTTTCCCTTCTTCCTTTTTCCTTCCCTCTTTTCTCTCTCACTCTTTTCCTACCCTCTAATCCCCAACAGCTGTGACATCAAATATCTTTTATACAGTGGGATATGGTAGATTGGGATTTCTGAACTGTATACTAGAGTGGTATTATATAGTCTTGCAACTCCTACTTGCATATGTTTTATTTTTCTTGCTATCATCTCTCCTCGTGGTACTCTTTTATTCCTCCTTACTGTCTTCCCCAACTCTCTGTCGCCCTTTTTAGTAATAGCCAACTCCTCTTGGATTCCCATTTTTATGCTCTCTAAGATCTAATAACCATATCCTCACTTCCTACTACCCCGACATTCTATCCTGCACCCCACCCTCAAGTTTCCCTAGCCCACCAAAATATTGGTTACATAATAGATTGTAAAGGAACACATAATTGTTGTATATTGTGACTAAACTGTAAATGTATTTGGGAGCTGTTAGGAGCTTCTTGGATTGAAATTATATATTGCTTGTATTGAGATCAATCAATATCGGTCCCCCCTTGAAAGGAGAGATAATGAAACCCTGCAGGGAAACTATACCCATATAGAAGCAAAAACTGTAACAACATGGATCAGCAGAGCTAGAAGGAAAGACACACAAACATCATGAGAAAACAAAAGAAGAAAGTGACTCAAACAAACCAAGATACTACACTATTAAAATACATGGTCAGTACAGCAGAAGAAATGACAGAACACGAATTCAGGATGTACATAATTAAAATGTTTGGTGACTTAAAGAATGATATAAGACAGCAAGCCCAGTCAACAAAAGATCATTTTGATAGTGACATACATAGGTAAATACAGGAAGTAAAATATCACTTCGATTATGAGATACATAAGCAAATACAGAAAGTAAAAGATCACTTCAATAAGGAGCTGGGATTCTGAAAAGAAACCAAACATAAATCCTTGAAATGAAAGAAACAATAAACCAAATTAAAAACTCAATAGAAAGCATCACCAACAGATTAGACCACTTGGAAGACAGAACCTCAGATACTGAAGACAAAATATTTAACCTTGAGAATACAGTTGACCACACAGTGAAAATGGTAAGAAACCATAAACAGAACATCCAAGAATTATGGGATAACATTAAAAGACCAAACTTACGAAATATTGGGATAGCAGAAGGCATAGAATTCCAAACCAAAGGAATGAAAAATCTATTCAATAAAATAATATCAGAAAACTTCCCAAATATGAAGAATGAATTGGATAATCAAATTCAAGAGGCTAGCAGGACACCAAATGTTCAAAATCACAATAGACCTACACCAGGGCACATCATAATGAAAATGCCTAACATTCAGATCAAGGAGAGAATCTTAAAAGCCACAAGAGAAAGGAATCAGATTACATATAGTGGGAAGCCAATTAGAATCACTGCAGACTTCTCAACCCAGACCCTGAGAGCAAGAAGATCATGGCAAAGCATATACCAAGCGCTAAAAGACAGTGGATGCCAACCAAGAATCTTATATCTAGCAAAATTAAGTTTTAGATTTGATGATGAAATAAAAACCTTCCAAGATAAACAAAAATTAAAAGAATTCATAGCAAGAAAGCCAACATACTTGGTAAAATATTCCATGAGGAGGAAATGATAAACAACAATGAAAACCTGCAGAGGGAGAAGCTACACTAAAGGCCAATCAAAAGAGAAACCGAATCAAGTTAAAAACTAAGAATAAACCAAAACGCCTAGAAATACAAACTATGTCTCCATAATAACATTGAATGTCAATGGCCTAAATTCAGCAATTGAAAGACACAGACTGGCAGATTGGATTAAAAAAAAGACCCAACAATATGCTGCCCCCAAGAGACTCATCACATAGAAAGAGATACTCACAGATTGAAGGTGAAATGATGGAAAAAAATTTATCACTCACATGGACTACGTAAACAAGCAGGAGTTTCCATCCTCATTTCAGATAAAGTAGACTTCAATCCAAAGTTAGTGAAAAGAGATAAAGAAGGTCATTTCCTACTGCTCAAGGGCATCATACATCAACAAGGCATAACAATCTTAAATATCTATGCACCAAACAATGGGACAGCCATGTTCATCAAAGAAACCCTTCTCAAATTCAAGAACCAAATAGATCCCAACACAATAGTATTGGGTGACTTTAACACAACTCTTTCACTACTGAACAGATCTTCCAAACAAAAACTAAACAAAGAATCTACAAGACTTAATAGAACAATCAATGGTCTAGACTTAACGGATATATATAGAATATTCCATCCATCAACAAGCAAATACACGTTTTTCTCAACAGCACATGGATCCTTCTCCAAAATAGATCATATGCTATGCCACAAAGCAAGTCTCAGTAAATACAAAAAAATAGAGATACTACCCTGCATTCTATCTGACCATAATGGACTAAAACTAGAAATTAATAACAGTTTTAAAAAAAGAAGTCACTACAACACCTAGAGACTCAATAATTTGCTATTGAACAATGTATGGGTAACAGAAGACATCAGGGAAGAGATAAAAAAAAATTCTTGGAGGTAAATGAGAACTCTGATACAACATACCAAAATCTCTGGGACACTATGAAGGAAGTGCTAAGAGGAAAGTTCATTGCATTAAGCGCACATATTCAAAGATGTAAAAGTCAACAAATCAATGACTTGACACTACAACTCAAAGCCCTAGAAAAAGAAGAACAAAGCAACACCAAAAGAAGTAGAATACAGGAAATAATTAGAATCAGGGCTGAAATCAATGAAATTGAAACACAAGAAACAATTCAAAAAATTGATAAAACAAAAAGCTGGTTCTTCGAAAAAATAAACAAAATTGACAAACTCTTAGCCACCCTAACAAAAAGAAGGAGAGAGAAAACCCAAATTACCAAAATTTGTGATGAAAAAGGAAATATCACAACAGACCCTGCTGAAATACAGAGGATAATCAGAAACTATTTTGAAAACTTATATTCCAGTAAATTAGAAAACCATGAAGACACCGACAAATTCCTAGAGACATATGACCTACCCAAACTGAACCAGAAGGGCATTCATGACTTAAACAGATCAATTACACACAAGGAAATAGACGATGCCATCAAGAGCCTTCCAACCAAGAAAAGCCCTGGACCGGATGGATTCTCAGCTAAGTTCTACAAGACCTACAAAGAAGAACTAACTCCAATACTCCTCAAACTATTCCATGAAATAGAAAGAGAAGGAACCCTTCCAAACTCATTCTATGAGGCTAGTATCACCTTGACTCCAAAACCAGACAGAGACACATCAAAAAAGGAAAATTTCAGACCAATATCCCTGATGAATATAGATGCAAAAATTCTTAATAAAATTTTGGCAAATCGCATACAAAAGCATATTAAGAAAATAGTGCACCACGATCAAGTGGGGATCATTCCAGGGAGGAAAGGTTGGTCCAACATACGGAAATCAATACATGTAATCCATCATATCAATGGACTTAAAGATAAGAATCACATGATTCTATCAATTGATGCAGAGAAAGCATTTGACAAAATACAGCACCCCTTCATGTTCAAAACACTAGAGAAACTAGGGATAGTAGGAACATACCTCAACATTGTTAAAGCAATATATGCTAAGCCCAAGGCCAACATCATCCTAAATGGAGACAAATTGGAAGCATTCCCTCTAAAAACTGGAACAAGACAGGGATGCCCTCTCTCACCGCTCTTATTCAATATAGTCCTTGAAACTCTTGCCAGAGCAATCAGACAGATGAAGGAAATTAAAGGGATACAAATAGGGAAAGAAGAACTCAAACTATCATTATTTGCAGACAACATGATCCTATACTTAGAGGATCCAAAAAGTTCCACCAGAAAACTTCTAGAACTGATAAATGAATTCCATAAAATTGAAGGATATAAAATCAATAAACATAAATCAAATGCATTTCTATACATTAGCAATGAGTCCTCTGAAAGAGAAATTAGAAAAACTACTCCATTTGCAATAGCCTCCAAAAAAATAAAATACTTGGGAATCAATCTAACAAGAGTGGTGAAAGACCTCTGCAATGAAAATTATAAGACACTAAAGAAAGAAATTGAAGAAGATCTTAGAAGACGGAAAGACCTCCCATGTTCCTGGATAGGCAGAATCAATATTATTAAAATGGCCATACTACCCAAAGCACTATAAAAATTCAATGCAATCCCAATTAAAATCCCAAAGGCCTTTCTTATAGAAATAGAAAAGGCAATCATGAAATTCATCTGGAAAAATAAGAGACCCAGAATAGCCAAAGCCATCCTGAGCAAGAAGAGTGAAGCAGGAGGCATCACAATACCAGACCTTAAACTTTACTACAAAGCAATAGTAACAAAAACGGCATGGTACTGGCACCAAAATAGACATGTAGACCAATGGTACAGAATAGAAGACACAGAGAGTAATGCACAGAAATACAGCTATTTCATACTAGACAAAGGTGCCAAAAACATACATTGGAGAAAAGATAGCCTTTTCAACAAATGATGCTGGGAAAACTGGAAATCCATATGCAGTAAAATGAAACTAAACCCCTATCTCTCGCCATGCACAAAACTCAACTTAAAGTGGATCAAAGACCTAGGAATTAGACCAGAGACCCTGCGTCTAATTGAGGAGAAGTAAGTCCAAATCTTCATCACATGCAATTAGGCCCTGAATTCCTTAACAAGACACCTATAGCACAAGAAATAAAAGCAAGAATCAGTAAATGGGATGGACTTAAACTTAAAAGCTTTTTCTCAGCAAAAGAAACTATCAATGAGGTGAACAGAGAGCCTACATTCTGGGAGCAAATGTTTGCCATACGCACATCAGATAGAGCACTGATCTCCAGGATATATAAAGAACTCAAAAAACTTAACACCAAAAAATCAAACAACCCAATCAATAAATGGGCTAAGGAGCTGAATAGAAACCTCTCAGATGAAGATATACAATCAATAAACATATATATGAAGAAATGTTCAACATCTCTAGCCATTAGAGAAATGCAAATCAAAACTACCCTCAGATTTCATCTCACCCCAGTCAGAATGGCAGCTATCCAAAATGCCAGCAACAATAAGTACTGGCGAGGATGTGGTGAAAAAGGTACACTTAAACATTGCTGGTGGGTTTGCAAACTGGTGCAACCAATCTGGAAAGCAGTATGGAGATTTCTTAAAAAACTTGGAATGGAACCACCATTTGATCCAGCTATTCCAGTCCTTGGCCTATACCCTAAAGACTTAAAACCAGCACACTACAGTAAAGCAGCCACTTCAATGTTTATAGCAGCACAATTCGCAATTCAAAACTGTGGAAGCAACCCAGATGCCCTACAATAGATGAATGGATAAAGAAACTATGGTACATATACACAATGGAATATTATTCAGCAATAAAAGAGAATAAAATTATGGCATTTGCAGGCAAATGGATGGAATTGGAAAGCATTATGCTAAGTGAAGTAAGTCAATCCCAAAAAAACAAATGCCAAATGTTCTCTATGATTAGTGGATACATAAGGGGGGTGGAAATGGGGAACATAGGAGAAATGGAGAAACTCTGGATGGGGCAGGGGAGAAGGGGGGGAGGGAAAGGGGAATGGGTACAGTAAAGATGGTTGATTGAGATCGTCATCACTACCCTTGGAGCATGTATGAAGACACAAATGGTGTGACTTTATCTGGTTTGCAACCAGAGAATTGGAAAAACAGAGCTCTATATATGTGATATGACTTGAAATGCAACTAAATAAACTAATTAAAAAAAAATGAACAAAGAGAATCTGTGACTTCAAAGAAAACAACCGACACTATTTTTTTGACATTGATAAAACATGAGCTTCCCAGCAAAAAAATTGGAGTTTGGGGAAATTTTACTTCGCCACCATGAACTTAGGTATTATCTGATAAAAGCTGATGGTGGTATTAATTGTCATGTTTTATGTTGTAAAATGAAATATGTCAACATTTGGAAGAGCTGTGCAACTCAAGGAACCGATATTTTCCAAAGGACCAATGCCACCATCATAAAACTATGCCTGAGTGAAGGATCTGTTGGTACTACAGTATAGTTCAAGGGATTTTAATTTAACTGAGACCAAAAAGTTCTTCAATATGTTTTCCAATTCCACAGCAATTCTATTAGGAAATGATCACCTGTTAAATTTGGTGTTCTGTGAGAAAAGAATATGGACAATTACTTGAATGCCTATTGAAAGTTTCCTCTTTCTCCAATTACATAAATATAAAGGTCATTGTTTTTCATATTCTTCATTCCAAACAACCTAATACAACAGATTGAATGTAAAACAGGTCTGAGAATATGACCAATCTGTATTGAGGCAGACATTAAAGAGATTTACAAGAATGTGAAACAATGTGAGTTTTTCTACTAATTTTTTTTGCTTTGGAAAATATTTTAGCTTCCCATAAAATGTGTCATTTATGTTGACCAAATAATAAAAATGGCCTTATAATGGTTTTTTTAAAAATAAATAATGAAATTATTTAATGAATATTTTCAACTTTTCTCAGTTTTAATTTCTCATATATGGACTATTGATAGAATCTAAAAGCTCTTTGAGGATCCTCAGGTTTTTGGGAGCAGCAAAGAATTCTAGGACAAAGAATTTGAGAACCTATGCCTTCCATCAGTTAGGACTCAACCTTTGAGTTTAGAGAGAGCAGCTCCCTGAGGCCCATTGTGACCTGCAGGAGGAGGGGCCTGGTTAGCCCTGCTGGAAAGGTGGGAGATGGGAGAAAGCATGTTGAGAAGGTAAGAACTGTGTTTGCTAAAATTCTCTACAGGAGCTCAACCTTTGTTCTGTGGCATCCTGAATTGTTAATGAAATCAGTGGTTTTCAAACTGTGATTTTTGGAGTTAAAAAAAACAGATGGCAGATGGAAATCAGAACTTTAGCCCCCTTTGCTCGAATCAGAACCATTCTAAATTACTGTCTTTTACATGTGGAGCTTCCTCCTAACATTTCATTAAAAAGATATTTTAATGTCATCTCTATTTAACATTTTTATTGTAGGAAATCTAAACTTTTGACATCTAACTTTACAAACTAATTTTTTAACTTTGTGAAGCTCAGATAATAGGATTATTCACTATTTTATGCAAGAGATCAGAACAGCACTTCACACTTAATGACTGCAATGCTGGGTTAATTTTAAATATATATATACATATATATTTTTTAAGTGACATTTCTCCTTGTATTTATAGGTCACACACCACAAATCAAAGAATTATGCCTTGGAGATAATTGTGTCTTGGGTATAGGAAAAATTGCTCTCTGGTCTTTGTGTCTGAGAGTCATGTGTTTTATTATCAAATAGTTGTGAATTGCAGTGTTTTGTGGAATATTTCTAGGATACCTAATATTAATACTTGATTTGAGAAAACATTTAATCTTTGAAGACATTTGCAAAGGAGGTAGACAATTGATCTCCACAGGAGACTTCTTAAAGTTGGAAGTTAGGTGTATTCCTATTCTCCAGTGTATGGGGACTTAAAGGGTCAATATCAAAATGACTTAAATTCTTTACAGGATATTCTTGGCAGGAGAAGAGTTGAGTATAACACTCTCCTCCTGGACAGTATATATTACAGTAAAAAGAAAACACCTGTGCTAAACAAATTGGGAAAGAATATGGCATTAATTCAGAAAACAGCAACACATCAATGCTGGATCATTTATTGCAGTGTTTTATAATTTTCCTGGTGACTTAGTATGACTTTACACTTTTCCAAAACATAATTACAAATCAGCACCCAATTGCCACCACCTCATTTCTGCACCATGTATATGAACAACAGCCAGCCACCATTCTGAATGTTTTATAGATATTAATTCATTTGATTCTCACAACAGCTTAATCCAAAGTACTGCTCTTATTTGCATTTCATGACTGAGGAAGCTGAGACTCAGTTATTCTGGGTCACATTGCTAGCAAAGGGGAGAGTAGGAGCACAAAGCTGGACATTTTGGCTCCAAAGTTGGCAAGTCTCACAACTTGTTTCTAATGCTTTCCATCCAGTTTAGAATGAGAAGCATGATCTGGGACCTTGACTTTCAGTTGGTGGTTGTTCTGTGTAGCTCCCATTAATAAATTGAGACTGTTTTCTCTTCTCACCTCACACCAAGCACCATAAACACATCCACTGGAGAAACTTCTAGCCCACAGGACACACTGTTGTGTCCCAACGCATTTTTATTTTTATTGAGATTTGCAGAAAAAATTAAAATTAATATGTACATAAGTTTCCAGATATCACTATGTACTTACACTTTCTCAGCTGAAACCTGCTTTCTTTGGACACATTTCACAATGATTATAGGCACAAGTGCCCATGCCAGAGACCCTTCTCATATCACCACCTCTACAAGTTGGTTGAGAGAGCTTAGAGGGTGATTTAGTCAGGTTTTCACTGCTGCAGCCAAAAGCCCTGACAAGAATATCTAGAGGAGGAAAAATTTATTCAGGGCTCACAGTTTCAGAGATCTCAGTCCATAGAAGTCTGACTCCATTTCTCTGGGTCTGAGGTGACGCAGAACATCATGGTGGAAAAGGGTAGCAGAGGAAAACAGGTTAGGACATAGAATCAAGAAGCAGAGAGAGATTCCACTCACCAAGGACAAAATGTACAACCCAAAGGCACACCTGTAAGGACCCACCTCCTCTAGCCACACTCTACCTTCCTACAGTCACCAACTACTTAATCTCTATGAAGGAATTAATGCACTGATTAGGTTAAGGCTTTTATAACCCAATATTTTCACTCCTAAACTTTCTCGCATTGTTTCACACATGAGCTTTTGGAGTATACCTAATATCTAAACCATAAGAGAAGATATTTATCTTTAATCATTTAATGTTCAATTTTATGCATTTCTACCAGCAAGTGAACAATTTCTAAACTACGACCTATCCAAAGTAATACACATGGACAATTGGCAAAGTTTCAAAACACATTGAATTAGATTTCTTACCATTGCAGCGCTCCAATATCTTGGGTAGACCAGAGGTCTCAAGTGTGAGGTTGCTGTCATTGAGGCCTGTGTGTGCTTCTCCCAATTTTCCTGCTTCTTAACTATATTACCTTATTCAGTTGTCCTAATATTCTTTAACTACAAAAAGATAATATCACCTACCTCTCTGAGATGAGGTGACAATATTAATGAAAACGTAACATAAAGTATGCATGGGATAAACTGGGTTCTATTCATGTTATTTCCTTTCTGAATTAAGAGTTTGAGCTTATCAAAGAGAGTTTCCCTTGAAATCCACAGGATCTTTTCTCCATTGAGAGCATGTCCTACAATGTATAATCTCAAAGGCATGAAAGATGATAGATGTGAATTAAATTAATCCTTCTCTTCCCTCATTCCCCTTTTGCAAAGGTTGACACTATTATAATCCTACACAGGTTAGCTACCATCTCATTTGCCACCTGCTCCCTATAGAAAATCTCCCCTTATTCAATTTACAAAACCGGTTCTCTGAATCTCCTGAGAATTGTTTTTAAAATTCCAGGTTCATATAGATATAATGAACTGGATTATATGGCAGAGGCCCCAGCATTTTACTTTATATATTTCACAGGTCGTTGTGGTAAGAACTGAGTCTTCTCTAGTCCTGACTCCTTCTTAAAATTCTTTACCTTCACTCTTTGCTACCCAGAATTGTCCAGACAGGCAGTACCAGCATTCTTATTAGAAATGCAGGATATCAGGCCAGATCATCCTCAAAACAATTCAATAAGAACCTGCATTTACACAAAATCTCCAGGGTTTTTATGCACATTAAGGTCTGAGAGCATATGGTCATACTCTCACTTTTCATCCTCTATGGTCAGTCTGCTCTGTGTTGCTACAATAGAGTACTTGAGACTGAGTATTTATAAAGAACAGAGTTTCTGTTTTACAGTCCTGGAGTCTGGGAAATGCTGGGTTGAGGAGCCTGCATCTGGTGAGAGCCACATCACCACATAAGAAGGGTAAAAGAAGAAGGGTAAAAGAGCATGGGAGGAAAGGGAAGGGGATGAAACTCACCCTTCAATTGGGAATCTATTTCTATGATCACTCCCTTGATAATATATTAATCCATTCACACAGGCAGAGTCCACTTGACCTGATCACTTCTTAAAGGTCCCATCTCCCAACAAAATATGTTGCATTGGAGATTAAATTTCCAACACATGAGCTTTTCAACTACCCTCACTGTATGCGATTCTCTTGAGTCTAAGAAGTACTTATCCAATTACCTCAAAAAAGTTGCCAAATCCTGGCGAAAAGCTTGAGTTCTACAGGCTTTTATATTTAAATATTCATTTACATATAGATATTTGGCTTGTTAACCTCAGGTCATTCTTTACACATGGGGTCTTGCTGTTATGTATTTGTCTTCATGGGTTTTTCTCTCCTTCGTGGTTGAGACTTTTAATGTGTGCTATTCTGTAGGAAGAATTTATTGATCTTTCTTTTGGGGTTGATATTCCAGTATATCAGAGCAGAAATGGATAAGAAGAATGTATTTTGGTAGTTTGGTGGGCTGAACAAGGCAGCAAAAATGATAACATTTTAAAACAGTTAAATTGTCACCTTAGGAGACAGGGTGGGAAGCAATGCAAAATTTGCAAAAGTGACTCAGTATCAAATGCATAGGCCTATGATTTAATTTGTGGCAAGTACAGAATGAAATATTATGGAAAAAAGTGTTTTCCTACACGTTTCAATTATTGCCAGTACAATGATATTGACTATATTTGAGTCCTTAGTCGTGAAGGGATTTTCCTGTCATCTATGGTTTAGTTTCTGTGGTTTCCCAAGATATTCTGGAGCTCTCACGCAAATATACACAACAGATCTAAACCGAATGTAGTATTTGAAGAAGTTCTTCTAGTTCTGACAGATGTCTCTATCTGGATTAAATTGGAACAGTTTTATACACTACAATCTCCAACCTAATCATGGTAACCAATCTAGGGACATGCATTTTTTTTCAAGCACATAGCAATAATTTTTCCCCCAAGTGGTGAACTTTTTGTTGTTGAAGGACAAAGTAGCTGCTTAATCACACTGGAAGCAAATCTGGGCATATTTGTGCTATGCATTCTTAATGAGGAGTCACGCCTGAAGCATATGTGTTTTGGAGGAGGGGTTCCCTTTGCCAGCCACCTCATAATCACAGATACAGCTAAGTATACATCTAAATTGGAATCGCCTCACATTTTCCATTTCCATTCTGCACACTACTTTCCTATGACCTCCTAAACTATTCTTATTAAATTTGTCCTTGAAGAGAATGGCTTCCTGTAAACATAAACAACTGAGAAATTAAATGGACAGACAGGATTTGGTTGATTATGCATGGCTAAATTGCATTTTGTTCATCTGGAAATAGAATATGCACATGCTTTCATTCAAAATGAAGGAGGACGTGTTAGCTCTCTAAAATAACCTAGCACCTTAACATAGCTTCTTGTGTTTGAAAAGGAAAAAAAAAGGTCAATTTGTGTTTGACAGGTGTCAAGGTTTGCATTTGAATGAGAGGTAGTTGCCTATGATAGTTGACTCTCTGTGAAAGAAGAGTTGAACTATATAATCTATCATATCAGATTGTGATGAGTTCTCTAAAACTGATGACCTTTAACATCTGAATTAACCTTGTTCCCCACCAGCTGATTCCCATAGCCCTCCCTAGCCCCCATTAATTTTGTTCTTATAGTGCAACACTGACATTAAATGGTAAGTAAACTCAACCTCAAAGATTAATTTTCTGCCTCTCGAGATATTCTAGACCTTGCAGGCATAGATATAGTATTAAAAGCCCACTTATCCTTGAGTGGCATCCATACATTTTTCTGAGGGAAAGACATGGATATAGGACATTAGAAAGAAAGAAAAAGGAATCGTGGCATAGAATTGTATTTACTAAATTCTTATGTCAAACACATACATACACATGCACGCTTATGTCACCAACCCCCATACACACACACACCACAAACCAGCACAGATTTCCTTAGGGTGTTTTGTTCTCTTATTAATCAGAAATTAATGTATTAAAAGTTGCCTCTGAATATATGAGGTTTAAAAACATGGTTCTGATTGACATCTAGGTCCAGATGTTTGTCAAACTGTGTGATACAACATGAAGGAATGCTGCCCCCTGAACAGGGAAGATACTATATGAATTTCAAAGAGCTGGAGATGAACACCTGCAGACTTCTTGATTGGCTTTTGTGTTTCCTCTGGATGCACAGAATCGCCCACCTGCAAGAGCAGGGTGAATGGCTTCCAAGGAGAACTTTGGTTCCCCTGTTCCTCCAGATGCTGCTGGGAAAACTCAGATGGGAAGCACCAATGAATGAAAAATAGCAGACATGGAACTGGTTTCTCAGATTCTAAGAAATAAAATACGTAGCAAAACAAACTTTCATCACTGCTTTTCCTATATATTGAAGAAAGTATATGTCAATGTTGTTCCTAAAATAATCATGTGTTTCTTGTATTTTTTTCTATTTAGAAATTGATTTTCAAAAAGACTTTTAAGTTAATGAAACTATCAATTTTATTGCCCCAAAGAAGAAATTGAGTTTTTAAAGAGATTTACAGAGGTAAAATTTCCAAAGGCAATTTATCAAATTATAGTGATTTCTAACTCACTCAGGCATGGATAATTTTCATCTTTCATTCTTTGCTCTATTTGAGAAAAGAATCTTCTTTACTAAAATAGTAGTTGATTCTTCGAGAGATGCTAAAGGCAGTGATTAAAACAATTCTTTTAGAAATCCACCATCCAATGGCTATAGGCCAAAGTGACATCATGAAATAAAAATTACACAAACTCAAAATAATATATAATAAATTTTTAAAATGCATTTGCTTTGTATGGCTGTTATGCAGAGATATGGCACCTGTCCTTTGCCCCCTGATGGTTATAAAGTCATCAAACAACAATTGGTTCTGCTGCTATCAGAATCCATTAAAAATCCAGGGACAGTGACTGCCATCGCATCATAGATCCCTTGGTAACTATTATCCCCAAGCTGTGAAGGCAATTCTAAGCTCTGACACTCACTGTCCCCTTCTCTTCTGCTTTTTGCAAAAGAGGCATCTTTCTTATAAAGCTCAATTATGATAATTATCAAATTATATGATTTTTGCCTAATTTGATATTTCTAGTGTTGTTTGATCTCTTACCAGGCAGGTCAAGAAAATTCCCATCAATTCCAAATAGTCCAGGAGGACCAAATAGTATATGTCTTATTCCTTCCCTGGTTACTTTACTGACCTCTTCCTCTCCCTTGATTTCAGGCTCAGTTTATAGAAAAAGACAAACTAATCTTTGAATGGATTAAAGTTTACTCATATACTTTGCAATTATAGAGTATGCTGTGATTTAAATAATAAAAATGATGTATCCATTTATTGGTTTTTGCCATCCTAATTTCAGCAAAGCAAATGTTTCTTTAACATCTTCTCTACCAGTTATTCTAACAAAAATTTCATTATCTCTTTATACTCATCTTAGACAATTACCTATTTGAATTTGTTTCCTTAGTTTTATTGGGAAGAGGAGGCTTTGCTTGTTTCATTTAGTTTGGAAAAAGTCAAAAAAGCACAACTTATAAAATATTGCTTACTTTGTCTTATTTCCAGAAATTCTACCTGATAAATGGCTAAAGCTTTCCCTAAGAAAGCCGTGGAATTGTGGATGAAATATGGGGATAATTCAATTTCTTCCTTTTATTTTTCCTCTTTGTAGAATATAGAAATACTCTGTGATCTTAAGAACTTGGTTATCATTGTGTGTATATATGTGTCTTCCAGGGTTTAAAGAAGGACTTTGTAATAAATTTGTCCTGCAGTCCAACATGGTAAACAGTCTAAAAAAGTGGAAGTAGAAAAAAATCACAGAAAGAAAGCCATTTGAGTGCCCTCTTGTGGAATTAGTTAGCACTGCAGCTATTGAAATCGGTAGCAATTTTTAGTATCCCTAAGAAGAAAAGATTATTAGTTAGGAAAATAAAACAAGAATACTGAGACCGAATAGAGATGGAAAATAAGGAAGATGGGGAGTATTTATATTAAGCCATTCTTGAAAAATAACCAAAGTGTTTTCAATATATACAACGGACACTTTAAGGAATAAAGTACCTAAAACCTTTTGAGTTTGTAATAAACACTATAAACCACCTTATTTGTGCTTTGTTTACAGATTCCAAAGTTGCACAAGAATTTGGTTATTTGTTCAAAAGTTTATTTACCCTTGAGTAACTTGAGCAATAATAAATAAGCTTGGGGAATATTTTCCTCTGTAAATCAGTGGTGATGGCCCTTTCTATTGAGACTTAAAAGTGATGAAACTGTGCATGCAGTGTGAATTGTAGAGTACATGTAACAAATATAGCCTACATAGCAAGATATAGCTGCTAATGGAGAATGGAAATGTGTGGATTTAAAGGACTACTTGGAGTTTGTCTTGTTCTCAATAAATCATGCCTTTATAGTACAGGGAAAGGTTAGGTAGGCTGGTACAGTACAATAGGTAAGAGGGAAAGACACAAAACCTGAGTATTTCTATCTGTTATAGAACAACAGCTATAGGTTCCAGGAACCACTGAACCTTGAACATGCTATGCTTAGGCAACTGAGTGAGCTGAATATAGCTAAAGAAAAGAAGAAGCTACAAGGTGATTAAGGATAGATAATACAAATTTTCTCTTTATTCTGAAATAATTTAAAATTGACATAAAAGTCACAAGGAAGAATATAGAGATGGGACTTCCAGAATGGTGGAAGAAAGATGATCCAAAATCCATTGCATAAAAGCAACATGATCTCTACTAAAAAGGACCAAAATTAACTTATTTAGGACTTTGGAAATCAAAGCTTCATTCAAAAGAAAACCATCTAAATGTCACAAATGATATGAGCACTGTAGGGCTTTTATCTACTCTATTAACATTTCCCATGTTCCATGGTATCCGTGAAAGCCTGAAGTCTCCCAACCATGTTAAGTGTGAAAAGTTATGGCAGTGGAAACAGGCTTGAGGGTCTCCCAAATGCCCAACCCCATAGGACTGACACTACTTGAGACTTTCTGCAAAAGTCCCAATTACAGAGTTTTTATTTATTGATCTGACTCAAATTTGTTTAGTGAGAAAATTTTTATTGGAGAGCATTAAAAAAAATTCCAGCATCAATTGTTTAACATTGCAGCTGCCTGATGCAGTAATGCCAGTTAGTAATGCCAGTGGGACGAATAAGAGGCTGCACAAAAGAAAACAAAAGACAAAAAATAAATAAAAAATAAAACCCTACACATTCCTGACAATATGGAAGGTTTGGCACATATGCTGGGTTGCATGCATGTTCATAATAAAACCTGGCCCTAATGTCTCACCTCTGACCTTGATGCTCTGCATAATTAGTAAGTGAAGGTTAAGGTGAAGTTGAAAACTGATAAAGACTTGAAGGTACACTCAAACATACTGTCTGTCTATGGATGCCTCATGAATCAATGGAAGACAGCTATTCTGGCTTTTAGGGAGTCTCCATCCAATCCTTACCTGACTTCCATGTTGAGCAGAATCTTCAGGGACCTCACCTGACATAGAGGACACTGGTACAGAGAAATAACTGAACAAACAAACAGCAACAACAACAAATCTTGGGTGGAAAGGAGAGACTGATTGCTACAGCTACCATCATCTTATTTAAAATGTCCAGTTTTTAGTAGGAAAAGCTATTATGAGGCTTGCAAAGATATAGGAAAGTGTGATCTACATAAGTAAAAATGTCGGTCAATAGAAACTGTTCTTATTTTGAAATTAATAAACAAAGCCTTTAAATTAGATATTATAAAATAAATAGGTTCAAGGAATTCAAGAAAATAATGTCTAATGGGTATTTTTTTAAAATATGAACATAATGTCTCATAGAAAAAGATGATACCAATAAAGAGAAAGAAGTATAAACAGAAACAACAAAAATTCTTGATTTCTAAAATACAATAAATAAAATAAAAAATTCATTACAGGGACTCAGCAGTATATTTGAGCTAACAACAACAACAACAACAAAAAGCATCAGCAAACATGCAGACAGGTTAAATACAATTGTCGAGTGAAAGGCACAGAAATAAAAGGAATGAAAAATATGACAAAAATTAAAAAGGTCCTTAGAGACCTGTAAGACTCCATTCGTGTACCAAAATATGGACAATAAAACTCTCAGAAGAAAAGATCAGAAAGGGGGAAGAAAAAACATTTGAAGTAATAAAGGCCAAACACTTCCCGATTTTTTGAAAAAATATTAATCTACACATTTGAGAAGTTTAGCAAACTCTGTGTAACATAAAGTCAAATCCACATGGTCCCATCATATAGAAACAATAGTGAATAATTTTGAGAGAAGCTAAACAAAAGTGAGTCATCACATACAATGAATCTTCAATGAAGTTAACAGCTGATTTCACCTCAGAAACTATAGAAGCCAGAATATAGTGAAATGAAATGTTGAAACTAATGAAAGAAAAATTCTTTCAACCACATTCAGCAAAGTAATCCTTAGAAAATAAAGTGGAAATATGATATTTCCAGAAAAACAAAAAAAGACTGAGAATTCCTTGCAATTAGACATACCCTATGAGGAGTATTAACAGGAATCCTCAGGCTGAAATAAAAGGATATCAGTAACTTAACATCACATAAAGAAATAAATACCACTGGTAAAAGTAACTCTCCTAGTAAATTAAAAAAAAAAAAAAAAGAATATCTTTGCAACTCCTAGGGAATAAGGAGATTGAAAAAGAACACCAGAAAACATTTCCTTATCAGAATAATAGAAAAATGGAGAAACAAACAAACAATAACCACATAGAAATATTACAGAGGTAAATTCTACTTTCTCACTATTAATATTAAATATTAATGGATTAAATATTCTATCATATGTCAGACATTAGCAATTTATTGAAAAAGAGTGACCCAATTATATATAACTTAAGGGGAAAGTTTTTTCTCATTCTACTCTGGCAGTGCTTTATAGGCTATCTCTTACTCAAGCCAAATTCCCAACTATTTATTGACTAATATATGTATTTACTTATCAACATATGTCATTGATGGTGGGACTCAGATCTGGGTCTTACTTCTCACCTTTATCCTTTCTGGAATCATTCCTCCCATTGTTCATTAATAATTCTTAGTGGGGTGCCAAAAATTTGACTTAAGAGTGAAATTGGATCCCTACCTCAAACCACATGCAAAAGTTAATTCAAAAAATATCATTCCACTAACTATAAGAACTAGGACTATAAAAGTCTGAGAGAAAATGTAGAAGTAAATGTGTACAACCTTGGATTAAGTAATGTTTTTTCAAATATGATACCAAGACCATAAGTGACAAATGAAAAAAGTTGACAAATTGAAATTCATCAAAATTAAAAGGGTTGTGTATCTAGGGAAATTTATCAAGAGAAAGAAAATAAAACCCACAGAATTGCGAGAAAATATCTGCAAATGATGTATCTGATAGGGACTTATATCCAGAATATATAAACAACTCTTACAATTAACAAAAAGGTAACATTTTACTATATTGTTTATTTATTAATATATTGAAAATCATGAGATCACAGTTATAACTTCAATTCTAAATCAACTACAAAGTATTCATTCTAATAATCCTCCTTTCCATATTTGTGAATCTGTTCCCCCAACAATGAGAAACAGGATCTTACTAAACTTTGAATACCAATGTACTGCATGAATTGCATTTGCATGTAACCCATTTACCACACTCTGCTGGGGCCCTTCCAACAGTTGTTCTCTGCTCCTTGCTCAGAGGCTTAACATCTCCCTAGGGACCAACACTGGCTCCCTAAGTGAGCATCTTCCCTGTGCTTCTCAAGTTTCAATACCCTAGGCCTGAGCTGCTTCCTACAGCTGCTTCCCCACCCACATCCGTCCACTTCCCACCTCACTCAGCTTACGCCAACCTGTCATGATACCCTCTGCTCAAAAGTCCCCTGACCATAGCTGAGCTCCCTGGCCAAGTGGCCACCACTTCCCTGTGCACAAACCTTCCTGAAACTTCTTTGGCTGCTCGCCCAACTCTGAGCCAAAGCCACTTTGCCCTCACCTTTGCACAGATGCTCCTCTCCTTCCTCACAAGCTCCCTCTCTTTTCTTGGCCACCAGATTCCCGCACCCCAGCATTCCAAAGACTCACATCTTGCCGTCCCCACAGATCACTGTGGCCTCCTCAATCCATGCACACGCCTCTTTTGCTCATTCCCATGCGAGGACTCCTGTCCTGAAATACTGAAGAAGAAATGAAAGGAAGACAGAGATAAATAGAAGAAGGAAAAAGAGAGGAGAGGAAAAAATGAAGAAAGGGAAAGAGTAAGGGTTTGAGAAAGAGAGGGTGAAAGGGAGGAAAGGAAGGAAGAAGATATAAAAAGGAAAAACTGTTAAGTCAATAAACATTTATAGCAAGAGTCTACCCTGCCTTCCTCCTTTCCTTCTGGCATTCCATTCACAAGAGCTCATCCTATGACCCTTCTATTCAGTTGTTTATTGTGGTTATCTAGATGGAAAATTAACAAATTCAATGAGATAATAGAAGTTACCTTTAGCTATTTATATTTTGACCTTAAAATAAAAAAAAAATAATCAAACAGGAGAATTTTACTACAGCTCTTAGACAATAGCGGAGGGATTCTGTAGCAAAGGGACTTTTGGATCTCTTAAATGCACCCTGTAGGACATTTCTGTTTTGGTTTTACATGTGAATCCTGTTGCTAGAGGTTCCAAGCTACTCCAGCCCAGCAGGAAAGGACACTGTCTTTGCCATGAGAGCTCTGCCTCCGCTAAACTGAGCTGTTATCTAAAAAAATAGAAGATAACTTTTTATAAGTCAAGAAAATGCCTCTGAATATGCCTCAGAAATGAAGACTGTCTGCAGTTACTGAGGATTAAAAGTCATACGAACTTTAAAACACATTATGCTTGCCCATAAAGGAAGACATTCACTACTTGGAAGAAAAGACTTTGCCGTCTCCTGGGTTTGTCCTGTCATTTCTGCTGAGATGGCCTAGGTTGCTTTTCTCTATTTTTGCTTCAGGGTGGAATCCTATTCTCCATCTCTACTCGACTTCTTAGTTTTCTAAGTATCAGTGGAGGACAGCAGTACACGTGTTATAGACACCTGGCAAGCAGACAAGAGATCAACTAACTTCACCTTGTTTCCAAACCATATTTGAGTGGGCAGATGGAAACAGCAGATTCTGCCTTATGTTTATCTGCTATCAGAAGAAGAGGGGGAAAAAAATCCATCAACTTCAACAACAGTTTAGTACATGGTGTTTTTCATCTTGCTTTCCCCTTTATGTCACTCATCTCTGTGTACTCTTGTCTTTCATCTCGCCACTGGTTAACAGGAGATAATTACTGTCTTCTAGTCCATGTGAAAGAATGGCCAGAAGTCACTTCTACTTGCTTTTGACCACAGGAGAGTTAATTAATGAAGCATAGGATGACTTACACTTAGGGAGGCTATTTTTGTGAAATGCTTAAAAAAAAGATTTAGATATTTCAGAATTCAAACCAAAGTAAGCAACAAGTCATTAAAATGCTGAATTTAATTAGGAAGTTGTTCATGAAAATCCATTTCAGCCCACAATTTACTAAATTGGTGATTCTGCTGTGCTCCATGGACAAACAAGCTCCATTGGCCAATTATTCTATATTCACCAGAAGTCTTGGAAAGTCACCAAGACTTTCCTGGACATAATAGATTTTGAATTTGTTCATTTTAAAGTGTTGTTTTTCCAAGTGAAATAAATTGTTTTGACATCTCTCAGATTTTCTGGTCTAACTCGGTTGACAAATCCATCATGTGGCCTTGGTTCTAGAATTGAATTTAAAAGGACAAGCTAAGGATGTCAGTGGGATGTTGCAAGAATTTGACGGGTAAAGGTGAATGAAGAGATCTAAGTGGCAGCTGGTAAGAAAGGAGGAACAAGAACAGCCTCTCATTTTGCTTTACAGAAGCTCCAAGCAACACTTGGCCCACACCCAACTATTTGGTTTAACTCAAACTATCTGCTACCTACTATGAGGATAAACAATTAGGAAAGTGGTCATATTTCAGCTTCTCAAATTATCACATATATTAATTTTCTTGTGGTTGAGATTCAGGGTCAATTCTTTTATTCTTTTTCACTTTCTTTCTCTTTTTCGGTTTTGTTGTTTTGTTTTGCACAAGGGATTGAACCCAGGGGTGCTTAACCATTGAGCCACTGAGCCATATTCCCATTCCCAGCCCTTTTTTTCAGGGTTTTGTTTTTGTTTTTGTTTTTAATGTTTTGTGACAGGGTATTGTTAAGTTGCTTAGGACTTCACTAAATTTCTGAGATTGGCTTTGAAGTCCCGATTCTCCTGCTTCAGCCTCTTAGGCTGCTGGGATTTTAGGTATGTGTTACCATGCTGGGTTTTCTTTTTCCTTTTTAATTGACATAAAATATTTATTTATACATATTTGTGGGAATATTACATCATAGTAATGTGATACATGTGTAATGATCAAAGCACAGTGATTAGTATTTCTATTTCCTCAAACATCTATTATTTCTATATGTTGGGAACTATCGGACTCCTATTTTCAAATATGTCATACCTTGCTGCAGACCACAGGTATCTTTGTGGGCTACTGAACATTATAACTTGTTCCTCCTGCCTTTCTTTTGGTACCAGTTAGCAATATTCTCATTACTATTTTCCACTAACTAAAGTTCAAAACTCTAGGCTCAATATGGTTGTAGAATTGCAGATGGTATTGTCTGTCTTCATCACCCATTTCTGTATTCTTTAAACTTTTAAAATTTTGTTATTTACATAAAGCATCATTTGTATAACAAAGTGACAATCACTTTCTGAGAACATATAAACATTTTAAAATTTATTCTTTACTATATTAAACCTCAAACAAATATATATATGTGTGTGTCTGTGTGTGTGTATGAATATACTCATATTAACAAAAAACCACAATGGAGCAACATAGAGGCTTCTGGGAGCTCTAAAGGAGACTAAGGAAGAGAAATGAAGGATTAATGGTGGCAACAACAAATGCTGAATGAAAGCAGAGAATAAACATAAATTAGACACAGTTCCAGGAACAGGTGAAACTTAATAATGTTGTCCAAAATATTGGATATGCAAGTTCAAGAGCAATGATGTTTGTTTTATTATTTATTTTTTATTTCTTATTTATTTATTTTCTTATTTATTTATTTGTTTGCACTGGTGAGGATGCAATGTGTTTGACATAGTAATGGGTAGGACAAGGATTTAAATCTAAGGTATAGAAACTATAGCCTGAAATCTAGTCCACAGACCTGTTTTTAGCCACATAGTTTCATCATAAGACACTATTATGGATTGGAACACTTAGTCCCCAGTGCAGCAATATTCAGAGGTAGAGACTGGGGAAGCGATTGAAGAATGAGTGCTCTGATCTCATCCATAGATTAATCCATTAATGACTTAACAATTGAATGGACTATGGGGAGGTGGTGGAAACTGTAGGAGGTAGAAACTCCTTGGAAGAAGTGGGTCCTTGGGAGCAATCCTTGGGGACTATATCTTGTCCCTGCGCCCTTCCCCTTTTTCTGCTTACTGACCTCCTTGAGATAAGCAATTTGACTCTATCACACTCTCTACCATGATGCTCTGGTAGAGAGTACCTCACCACAGCCCCACAACAATGGAGTCAGCTGACCATGGACCAAAATCTCTGAAACCATGAGTCAAAATAAACCTTTCCTCCTGTAAGCGATTTTTCTCAGGTATTTTGACACAACAACAAAAAGCTGACTCATACATACCCACAACCTCATGTGTTCACGTATTATCTGGTTTTTTTTGTGCCATAACAGCAGTTTGGAGGTAATGACAGAGAAAGTATGGTTCACTACACCTTAAATCTTTAGTATCTAGCCCTTTACATAACAACTGTCTGATTTAAGTGTAGGTGATTGGGATCTCCCAAAGTTCAGTATATTAAAAGCCCTTCCTTAGAGATTTTCCCCCATTAGAGCAAATAACATTCCCTCCATTTATTTTTTGCATAATCCTCTCTACTTGTGATCAAGTATTAAGAAACAACACTGAATGGATTTTTTTAAAGAAGAAAGCAATTAACATACTGTTTTAACAGATTTTATAATCTAGGGTAGAACAAATATTGTTTTGGACAATAAAATGGCAAAGTAAAATAGACAGCTGAGAAGTATCCTAGTCATGAGTTCTTCCTTATATGAATTCTGATCAGGAGTTATAGCCCTGTAGCTTTCATTAAAAAGTATAACACAGAATATTTCAAGAAATTTGGAAGGTATAAGCATTTGTGTAGGAAAAAAAAGTTAAAGTAAGGGTCTTTCAACCCTCCCTTCAATTGCCATTTATTCCTTTTCTCATTAGAGACACGTTAAAATCCATTTCTGCTACTTGGGAACTTTATAGATTTATTTGGTAGATATTGATTATTTTTCATTTTATTTATTTATTTATTCTAATTAGGTATATGTAATATTAATCAGCATTAAAAGAGTATAAAATTATGGTATTTGAAGGTAAATGAATGGAGTTGGAGAATATCATGCTAAGCGAAGTATGCCAATCCCAAAAACCAAAGGTATTCTTTTTTGATAATAGATTTTATTTTTTAGGACATAATAGATTTTATTTTTTAGGACAGTTTTAGGTTCACAGCAAAACTGAGCAAAAAGTACAGAAAGTTTCCATGTACTCCCCCGCCCATTCCCACCTTTACCATTCTGTGTTGACACACCTACATTGACACATTGTTATAAGAAGTCCAATACAACTCAAGTCACATGTTCAAGCCAAAGAGAATAATTAAGAAGCCATGTGAGAAGTCACTGCACCAGAGGACACACACAATGCTTGTGAATAGAAATGAACAAAGAGGGGAAAAAAGTCAAAGGGAGGACATCAAGTCCCACTAGTGAGCCCATTCTTCGATGTGATTCTGGGAGACATGAATAAGGAATAGAATAGTGGATGCCTACAATCATGGATAGTACCAAACACTATATATGTTATTGCTTTTCCTATACATACATACAAAAAATTAATGCTATCTCAATTAAGCATTTATCATACATTGTAGTTATCACTTTTGCAGTTTGAGGTTCAACAACAAAACTAGCAAGAATTTTCTTTTCTTTTTCTTCAGAATTTCATGTGTAGATTTGTTCTTATCATAGATCTTAGCAATCTCAGCCTATAGTATGTTTCTTTTCTTTATTCATTCCTTATAAAGTCCAAAGCCTTCATCTTTTCCATATTTTCACTTAAAGAAAGCACTTCATGACTTCTAAATGGCATATCTGAACATCCTACATCACTAGTCTTGTGGGCTCATTATTAAGTAAAATAAGGGTTACTTAAACACAATCACTGTGATTCCTTGACTGTCAATCTGATCTGAGAATGTGATTAAGTGCCTATGAGAGGGTAGTATATACAAGGTGGATATACTGTACAAAAGGGTGATTTATATCCAGGGCTGGAGCATGACAACATAAGATTTCATTGCACTATCCAGAACATCATATAATTTAAAAATTAAAAATTTAAAAATTACTTATTTCTGGAATTTCAATTTAATAATCTGGGATTTTTGGTTAACTGTGGGTCCAAACTGTGGAAAATGAAATTTCAAATAAGGAAAGACTACAGTATACTCATTTTTAAAGCAATAAAAATAGTGGATCTAAAATTCAGTGTTGGGGTGGGTGTCTATATTATGATAGAAGCTCAGGAGATGACAGGTTAAATTTTGAGAATGCTCTGCCATGATGCTGGTGAATGAGTTTAATTTGTCTTATCATGTAGAGAGGACACCTCGGCCACAAAGTGGGTAAACTTCTGGAAGAAATCAGGTGACTGCAGTAGATTATCTCAAGCAGTGCTTCTCACACTTCAGTGCACATTTGGATCACCCAGAGAACGTGTTAAATCCTAGATTCCTAGGTCTATTCCCAGATACTCAGATTCACAAGGTCTGTGATAAAATGAAAAATACTCTTGTTTTCAGTTTGCTGAAATGTAGGACTTTGAGTTTTAAAACCAGAATTCTTTTGGGCAGATGATGATAAAATTTCATCCTGGGAACAGAGACCATGGATTTGTATTGCCTGGTAGCATGTGATTTGAGTAGCAATGATCTAAAGCAAGCAATAATCCCATGTACCCAAAGTAGTACCGAAATAAAACAGTTTTTCTCTATTTAATAGGTAATTTCTATTATTTATTTATCTTAATTTTTATTTGTTTATTTATTTATTTATTTATTTTGAAGGACTGAGCCCAGGAGCACTTTATCACTGTGCTTTAACTCCAACCCTTTTTATTTTGAGACAGAATCTAAGTTGCCACTCTGGCCTGGAACTTGCATTCCTCCTGCTTCGGCCTTCTGAGTGACTGAGAATACAGGTGTGCACCACCATGCCAAGCTTAATAGGTGATTTCTTATCTTCCACTCACCCAAGTTAGAGTTTGGGGTGAATCTGCTAGAGGAGGGTAATATATTGCTATCTGATAAGGAGTATGATCACTGGCAGAGTCAATAATGTGAACAGAATGATAAATCAGTGTCAGAATTCTTTATGCTCAGCTACTATCCCTGAAGTATATTTTAGCAATGCTTAAATTTTCTAGATGTGGTATATAAATGAATGCAGAATGGAGCTAGCTGTGCTTATTTTCACAAAAGAAAGCAAACCATTTCTCTTTTATTTCTTAGATTGCATTTCCCCTTTTATCTTTCCATTACCTTTCTTTTCCTCCAAAGGAATTCTAAAGTATTATTACTGTTCCAAGGAAAACTGGAAAAATCTATGACCCTCCCTCTGAAAGCTCCCTGCATCTCTAGAGCCTGCCATTTCTTCTGATTTGCCATTTTCATGCTTAATCCCATCAAATATCTTTCAAGAGACATAGAGTTTGAAATAGCCAAGGATTCAAAGACTGAATATGTATATCTTCTTCAGAATAATATGATACTTGCAATGAAAAAGAAAAAAGAACACCCTCATTTATCAAACACTGGGCAACTTAGTGTTATCTGTCTATAATGTTGTGCCAGCTACTGTCCTTGCTAGTTGACAAAATGCTAATCCATTTGATACTCATAATATCCCTGTCATCCTCAGTTTATAAGTAGATAACGATGTGGAAAGTTAGGTAAAAGTCATGGAGCTAGTTAGTAGTAAAGCCGGGCAGTCTGACCCCACAGTTAATATTGTCTTAATAGGACTACTGGGCTGTCTGTGGGATTTTAGCATTCTAATCTCATCCTTCAGTTAGGTGGCTGGCAGATTGTTTGGAGTTTAGACTTAAATCAATAAATTCAACACCAAAACAACTCACCTCCTGACCTGGTCCAATGACAGTTTCCATTGTCTGCCTAAAGTGGGAATGCCTTGATTACTCATCTAAGATCTTAAGTCTAACCTGCTACGCAAATATTGGGCTGTTGGCAATATGAAGATTAACAGAAAAGGAAGCTAAATAATTATCAATGTAAAAACATATTAACAATATTTGTTGATATCTTCTAATACAGGTAGTAAAATCCCACTCAAATCAATGTATGCAGAAGACTAATTAGCTCACACCAATAATTAGGGGAAAGACTACAGAAAAAGGAAACCATGAATTCATGTCTCAGAATCTTTAGGACTCTTACATTTCTGCTTGACTCTGCTCTTGGTTATTTGTTTCTTCTCTTATACTAGGTCCTTTCCACAGTGAAAGGAAGATCCCTACTAGAAGCCCCATCTTGGAACATCCAATGGAGAAAGGAATATTAGTTCCAGGCAGGAATTCTGATTGGCTCTGATCAAGTCATATGGTTACAGACTGGCCCAACCAGTGTTGCCAGGGGAAAGATATACTTTGTGAAAAATGATAAAGCCTGGGTCATTTCCTTCTTCTTTCCATCCACAATGAATGTTCAAGGCCTAGTGCCAGTGAACTTGGAATGAGTTAGCACACTGGTCATAAAAACTAATCAATTACTTCTACAAGACACCACCATATCACCTTTTGGTCTGGGGGTAGAATAGAGGGTTGTTAAGTTGTCTATATGTAGGTATATAATCTATCTACCTACCTACCTACCTAATCTCTATATCTAACATCTATCTGTACATATGAATGTGTGTGTATATATATATATATACACATACATACATAGAACTATCTCTATCTCTATTTATCAAGAGAGATTTAGCAAAAGCAAATTATGATGTGTTATTTTTTCCCATAACATTTGCACCCAAGATATTTTAAGGCTAATTGATCATCCTTCACTGGATTATTTTAGAGGCAAAAGAGAGGTGGTAAGCCAGAAACGAACTAAATATCTTTGAAGGAAGTAGAGCAAAATAAGGAAGAGGAAAATGCTGTTAGAAATGACCTTTTATTTGAGTATTTAGGACATACTATTGCAAATCTATTTCTAATGCCTTTCTCTATTGCTCAAATCCAGGTAAA
The DNA here is from genome assembly GCA_004024805.1 of Geosciurus inauris. Lineage (NCBI taxonomy): Eukaryota > Metazoa > Chordata > Mammalia > Rodentia > Sciuridae > Geosciurus > Geosciurus inauris. Next base: position 215,496 of record PVHX01000789.1, on the reverse strand, counting down.
TGAAACCAAGGAAAATAAAAGAGAGCTTTTGGCTGTCAAATGGAGGGACTGATAAATGGAGAAGCTCTGCCTAGAAGCAGGGTCAAGGTGAGCCATGCTTAAGTTTTGACTCATGTTCAAGTGAAGAAAAATATCATTGCTAACCCCTTGGTGAGAAGCATATTTGGTTGAGAAATCTACATGAAAGAAAGAAACAAGGTGGGAAAAAAGTCTCATCAAAGGAGGCTGCACGAATGAATTAGAACAGACCCAGAGACCAATGCAAAGAACTCTAACTCACCAGCAAGCTCATGCTGGGCTGCGTTGACCTCAGTTGCTCTTTAAGGAAAAAAAATATCCCTTTTATTGGTTGCTTCACAACAAAGATTCTTCAGCAGAAAGACTTTTGGAGGTCTGCAAGAAGTCCGCCACAGGCTTGAGCACACACAAGCAGAAATTCCTGAAAATCAGAGTGCCTTGAAATTTGTGTGGACACTGAATATGTCACAATTAAATTGTGACATGCATTCTGTAATTGACACTAAGCCAAGTCTTCTCAAACTTCAATGGGCACACTAATTACCTAGGGATGGTATTGTAATGCAGAACATGATTTGGCAGATCCAGAAAGGGACCTAAGAATCTGCATTTGTAATGAGCTACTAGTCCCTTGGTTACACTTGAATGGTGAGATCTAAATGTATTCAAAAGGTCAGTGGATCTTGTAGCTGATTTTAAGGCCATCTCCCAATTTTCTGAAGAGTTTTGACTCATAACCAAATGCCACATCACAATGAACATATCACAGTCATCCAAATTCATGGGAATGACACTTTATTTTGAAGTGACATCTGGATATAACTAAAGGGGTTTTCAGGAATTGGAGAGATAGTCCTCAAATGATTTAAGGAAGTCAATGTATGTTGGCACTCACATCAATAGAGTACCTGATCTTAGGTTTAGCATCAAGTGCCAGAGCAGCCAGCACCCAAAGCGTGGCCCATCTGAACTTTGGAACAGCTTGAGTAACTTTAAAATTATTGATGTCATGCCCTACCCCATGCAGATTTAACTGGCCTGGAGTTTAGCTAGGTATCAAAATCCATATGACACGAATCAGTTGAGAATCACAGCTGGGACACAGAAACAGCCAGACTTATTCACTGACTGTTCAAGATACATTAGCAAGTTTTTCATTAGAGGAGATCTTTCCATGGACCACTTTCAAATAAAACAAAGCAAAGAAAAAAACACAATCAAATATCTGTTTATGTACTCCATGAAAGTCACTGTTAAGTCCGTGGTTCAGGAGGGCTTCTTTCTCCATGTTCTTGTTTGGTTGTGTGATTATTTGGGTATTTAAGTTAAAAAAAAAAAAGGTGGTTGTGATAAGGGACTGAAATGGAAATCAGTTCCCCAGAGTGAGAATTCTGCCCACAGTTTCTTCAATCAACTTTCTAATAAAGAAGAGATAAAATATACTCTATTGAGAATACTGATGAGCTCAGCATTGACAAAGGAGCAGAGCAAGAGGTGTGCCCTGTTATTAAACTTTCTCCACTCTTCTCCACTCACCACCATTGATTCACAGAGTTTTTATCTAGGGAAAAGTATACAAAGGAAAAAGAAGCTCTAATTATCATAAGAGTATGTAGCATATGTTCACCTGTGAAAACTGCCTAATAAAATAGCAGGAAAAGGTTAACACTCCACTATACCTTAGCATCTGAGATTGTGATACCCACTGGAAGAGAAACTCCATAAGGGGAGAGATTTTTATTATTTTTACTCACAGCAACATCTCCACTACCTAGACTCATGCCTAGCAACAAAGAAGTATTTATTAACTGTGGAATAAATGAATAATAAGCAAGAAACATCTGTCAAGACAACAGCCCACAGTTCAGAGAAAATATAGAGAGAGATATAAAATACATATGACAACCAGAATTGACACCTAGGGACCTGCACTGTGGAATGTAGCAACTAAGAGGCACATATGGCTATTGAGTCCTTAAAATGTAACTAATCTGAACTGAGATATATAGTAAATGTCAAATATATACTGGATTATTTATTTATTTAATTAAACAAAATTTAGTTATACATGACAATAGAGTTTATTTTAACATATTTATATAAACATAGAGTATGTCTTATTCTAATTAGGATGTATATTATGTGGAGATTCACCATGGTGTATTCATATATGTATATAAGAAAGTCATGTTAGATTTATTCCACTGTCTCAGCCTCCCAAAGTAGATTTTTGAGTACTTTATATATCCTGGAGATTAATGCTTTGATGTGCAGGTGTCAGAGATTTTTATTTCATTCTGTATGTTTTCTCTTTATACTCTTGATTGTTTCCTTTCCTGTGAAGAAGTTTTTAGTTTGATACCATCCAGTTTATTGCTTCTTGATTTTATCTCTTGTACAATAGGAGTCTTGTTGAGGAAGTTGGTTCCTAAGCCAACAGGATGGAGAGTTGGACCTATATTTTCTCCTAGTAGGTGCAGGGCTTCTGATACCTAAGTCTTTGATCCACTTTGATTTGAGTTTTGTGTGGGTGAGAGATAGGGGTTACATTTCATTCTGCTATATATGGATTTCCAGTTTTCTCAGCATCATTTGTTAAGGAAGCTATCTTTTCTCTAATGAATGTTTGTGTCACCTTTGTCTAGGATGAGTAACTGTATATATGTGGGTTTGTCTCTGTGTCTTCTATTCTGTTCCATTGGTCTTCATGTCTGTTTTGGTGCCAATACTATGCTTTTTTTTTTGTTACCATAGCTCTGTAGTATAATTTAAGGTCTGGTATTGTGATGCCTCCTGCTTCACTTTTCTTGCTAAGGATTACTTTGGCTTTTCTGTGCCTCTTATTTTTCCAAATGAATGTCACAACTGTTTTTTTCTGTTTCTATGAAGAACATCATTGGAATTTTAATAGGAATTGCATTAAATCTGTATAGCACTCTGGAATGTGGCCTTTTTAACAATATTAATTCTTCCTATCCAAGAACATGAGCAATCTTTCTATCTTCTAAGGTCATCTTTAATTTCTTTCTATAGTGCAATGTAGTTTCTTTTGTAGAAGACTTTCACCTCTTTTGTTAGATTGATTTCCAAGTTTGCTTTCTTGCTTTCTTTCTTTCTTTCTTTTTTTTTTTGAGGGTATTGTAAATGGGGTACTCCTTTTAATTTCTCTTTCAGCTGATTCATCACTGATGTATAGGGACACAATTGATTTAAGTGCATTAATTTTATATACACTGCTGCTTTGTTGAATTCAGGGATGCAAGGTTGATTCAACATGCAGAAATCAATAAATGTAATTCACCACATCAATAGACTTACAGGCAAGAATCACATGATTATCTCAATATATGCAAAAAAATTGACAAAATGTAATATCCATTCATGTTCAAACCACTGGAAAAACTAGGGATAGTAGGGACAAACCTCAACCTTGTAAAAGCTGTATATGTTAAGCCTAAGGTCAATATCACAGAGAAAAACTGAAATCATTCCCTCTAAAACTGGAACAAGATAAGAATGCTTTCTCTTACTATTTCTATTCAACATAGACCTTGAAATTCTAGCCAGAGCAATTAGGCAAAAGGAAGAAATTAAGGGGATACAACTAAGAAAAGAATAAATCAAACTATCCCTATTTGCTGGTGACATGATTCTATATTTAGGACACCCAAAAACCTCCACCAGAAAACTTCTAAAACTCAAATTAATTCAGAAAAGTAGCAAGATATACTGGATTTTGAAGACAGTATAAAACTACAATATAGAATATATAAAAATGTTTTATTATATTGATATATATATATATATATATATATATATATATATATATATATATAAAAGGTTAAGGAAAATATTCAAGATCTTTCCTGTTCTTGTGCCTGCCATAATCTCTGTACATCCTTGATAGAACATCTCAAGAATGCAGACTTCTTGGTGGGTTTGGCTCACTCAAGGGAAACGGAGTCATTTGCTATCTCAAGGCCATAGCTCCTTTTGTTCAAGGATCTGTCCATCCTTGGGAGCATGAAGGGTCCTTGAGGAGATCACAAAGTCAAATGTGTTGTTAGAATAGAGATTTATTTGTTCTACCTTGTATTTAAAGAGCCTCACTGGGAATAAGACTTTGGAGTCTCACTGTTGAGAGGACATTCTTCCTGGGGCTTCCCAGCCAGGACCCTGAAAAGCTGTCCCTAGACTCTTCAGCTACATGACAGTAATAGTGTTTCCCCCAATCTGATGATGCATTATCTTCTCCTTCTCTCTTGCCTTTCACTTTTGTTTTTGCTCTTGCTTCCATAGAATTACCAAAATAAATGCTATCTTGTATAGAGTGTCTTTATTGTCTATGAGATCCAAACTGCCAAATTCAACAGGTACATTTTGACACCTTTTACAGAAATGGAGCACAGCTTCTCCCTCCTCTGGCTGAACATGGTGCAGAATCACACCAGTAATGTAATCATTTATGCATACAGGTAATAATGTTCATCTCATTCCACTGTCCTTCCCACCCTCCGCAACCCTCTCCTTCCCTCACTCCCCTCTGCCCAATCCAAAATTCGTTCATTCTTCCCTATGCTCCCCCCAACACATTATGGATCAGCATCTGCTTATTCAGTATTTGTTTTTTGGAGATTGGCTTATTTCACTTAGCATGGTATTCTCCAGCTCCATCCATTTACCTGCAAATGCCATAATTTCATTCTTCTTTAAGACTGAGTGACAGTCCACTGAGGACTCATTTGCTACTGTGCAGTGCTGATCTAGATTTCTCTTATCCTTCAGATCTCTCCCAATAGAAGGCAGAAGTTGCTGGATGACAACATCCACCTCTTTATCTTGCAATCATGCAATAATGAACAAGCTATGCATGGATTTTTCTCTACATCTGTATTTTGTTAAATGTATTAGATTCTCTAGGCATTTTATACCTATGTATTTTCTATCTCCTTCTTGTTTTGTAAGTGTCGTAAGGATAAAGACTTTAATCCTTCATTATCACTATTCTGGTACCGAGAACACCGTTGAGCTTCTGGTGGTCACTCAATAAACATTTCTAGAATGAATAAATGAATAAATATCCATTATTTTCATTTATCTACCATTATTGTTCATTTATCTACCAAGAAAATCTACTATGACTTGTCAAACCATCACCAAATTATTCTTGGATTCACTTCCAAGAACACAAGAAGTGGACCTATGTCATCTCCAATCTCCAGCCATCCCCAAAACACACCTATTTTGGTAAATAAAGGAAGAAAGAATAATAAAAAATACTTAATAATAAATACAAAAAATCTGATCTCTGCTTTTTCTTTTCCTCCTTGATTCCTTGAGGTAAAATTTTTGGTTACAAAAGAAACAATAAGAAAACTTAATTAGTTTTTCAAAATGCAAGCTCACCATAATTAAAAGCTGAAACTTGTTTCAAAATGTCATCTGTAATATAAGAAGGTACAATGATCTGATTATCAGCATTTCTCCAAATTGGACCAATTAGTCCTTTCTCTTACTAATGGTATTTTTAACCTTAAAACTAGCATGCTGATAATCAAGTTGGAACATAATGAAACAATATAAGTATGTACCAAAAACACATGAGACTTCAGATCCAAGGTTTATCATTGGTAGAATTAAACCACTTAGTTTGGAAAATACTAGGGCCAGCCCTACTCACAATTTTGACAAATTGCAGAAGTTCTTAAATGTGTTGAGGCCAGAATACAATGATATTTAGTCTTCAGTTACAGGGAAAGATTTTTTGTGACTTTCATCCCTAAAGTGATAGATCAGCTACAGTAATAGAGATTTATTTATGACTAATGTTTAAAATTTCCAAGTCAGGTGGGTATTTAAAAAGGAATCTTCTTTGAAGTGGATCTACTTCTGATTGGCAGGGGTGTGTGGAAAGGGGCTTGTTCCACTAGCACTTTCTTCTGCTTTTAGAAATGTTTTTAGAGCATTTTAGAAGAATTAAATCTTAATGCAAAGGAATGACATTTCTGGTAGAAATTTCCAGCTGGGTCAATGAGGTTGTGTCACCCTGTACAATTGCAGCAAGTGGCTTTGATTCACTGCCTAGTCTAAAAAATAGTCACTGTGCCTCCACAATTTAGAATCATGCCTTCACCCAAAGGGGTCAGGCATACAAGAGAAAGGGGCAAAGGGCAATAGAGAAAGAGAGAGTAAGTAAACAAGCACAATAGGTTAAAAATTTTATTGGAAAAAAATAGAAGTATTTGTCCTTTTCTCAGATTCCTTCATTTTATTCTGTGATTTTGTTCCCCACCCACCCACACTCTTCCACTTTGCTGACCTTGGATGTGAAGAAGGGTCAAATCTGTGCATTTAAAACATGGTCTTCCGAAGTGCGAGAGAGTGAAAAGAAGGTGGAGAGGAGGCAGGAATGGCTTCCGGATGCAAAGGTTGCTTTGGCTAAGCCTTGGGGCTGTGGGTCTTGGGCTTGTTCAGTATTTCTCACAACCATTCCTACAGTGATGCCTTCTGACTATCTAACTAGAACTGGTCCACATCAGTTGTCCTCTAGTGGTATTGCCCCTCTTGCACTTAGGAAGACCATATTTTAAATGCCAGGCCCTAGGGAGAACTCTTCCCTATGCTCTTGGGAGCCACATGTCTTCATTAAACTTGTGATGGTTAGCTAGGCCAACTGCCATCCTTATGTCGTCTGCTTTTTTTTTTTTTCTTTTTGCATTCCACATTCCAACTCTGATCTATCACACTTGGTAACACTGGAGTAGCAACCCTTAAGTAGACTTTAGTTAGCATACTGAAGGAGGTTAATTTGGAAATAGATTTAGTTTGGGTTAAGGAGATATAATTTTGCAACTGACTCTGGTATACATGTACATTTAAGTGACTGATAATGAGCCCAGCACACAAAGGGCTTCTGAGAACACTTCTTCTCACTGCGTTGGTTCTCCCAGCATCTCTTCATGAACGTCATGGTGTATTGAGATATTATGATGTCCTCCAGTACCCACCCGTGGGAAAATGTGGACAGCAGAAGAGAAACAACATTTTAAAATCTTTAGGGCCAGAAGGTAGTCTGTGGCCAATTTTTCCACATAAAATGTGTAAAATCAATAAGTGTGGGATCTATTTATCATTGGCATCTCATCACAACAGAAGTTCTCATCAGGAATATTCCCAAGGAACAAGGCAAGCATTCACAATTATAGCTGCACCATATTTTGTTTTTCTTTATTGAAGAGAAGAGCACAAACAATATTTGTCAAAATCTCTGTTTGGAAGTCACAATCTAAGGGATACTAAAAGAAAGCAAATATATTTAAGTGAAATCATACATTTTATATAATCAAAGAGTTTCAATTTGTGTTTTAGAATCACTGATGTATCTCATCCTGACAAAGTGGCATGCAAATCTGTCCCCGACACAATAAAATTGGCATAGGAAACAAGTGTTTGAGTGGCAAAGCTCCTGCTCAGCAGTGTGAACTGTATGAACATCATGAGAACACAACTCTGTATCCCAATATTATAATGGCAATTTAAAAATCACTAAATTACTCTGGGTATGCTTTAATTTCAGATTAATTTTATTTTTCATAAAGATTGGTGTTCATATCAAAATTCAAATATGACAGGAAGAAAATATCCTTAGTGGGAGCAAAAAGCAAAACTCAAAAGAAAAATGGAGAAAAACTCCTACAGATCAATGACCCTTAATACAAAAATACTGAAAGTAAGAACTCAGGTCAAAATTATGAGTGACAAGAAATTGAATTACAGTAGTGACAAAAATACAGTTATTAGCAAGAAGAAATAAGGAAGATTAGAGGAATCAAGACACTCCCAATGAAAACAAATTGCACATGAAGTTATTATAAATGAACCAGTTTGTGTGGACATCAGACATCAGAGCTCTATGAAGTCAGCAGCTCTTTAATTTTATTCCTTTTTAAATTTAAAGTTAATTTTGTAACAGACACATAACAACAAAAAATGCTCTTATATGTGGAGTATCATGCAAGGTTTTGGTACTTGCATACATTGTTTAATTTTAAATCAGGTTAAATATATTGATCTCCTCAAACATTTATCACTTCTTTATGGTGAAAACTTTCAAAATCTTTCTACCTTTTTTTAATTGCACAGTGCCTGCCTGTTATCTAGAGCTCAACGCATTTTCTGCTTCTCTCCAACTAACTTATTCCCTATAATGGTTAATTTGAACTGTCAACTTGATTGAATTAAGAGATGCCAAAGATTAAGGGCTTCTGGGTGTGTTAATGAGAATATGTCTATTAATGATCCGCATATGGGGTAGTGAACTGAAGTGGAGAACCTCCCTAAGCATGAGCAGCATCATCCAATAGGTTGGAATAAGTTAGAAGAGCAGGAAGCAGGAGCAGAGGCAAGCTCAATTCTTCTTGAACGGGTTCTTGATTGCTGCTTTGATCACCTGAGGACATCAGACTCCAGCTCCTTCACTCTTCCAAAGCAGACTCTGCCAATGATTCTCCAGGGGGTTTCCAGAAGCCTTCAGGCCCAGACTGGGATAGCACTGTTGATTCCTCTTGTTCTGAAGCTTCAGCATTTTGGACTGCACAGATACTGGTTCCTCCAGCTCTCCAGCCTGCAGACAGCCATGGTGGACTATCCAGCTTCTGGTTGTGTAAGATTATATAATAAATCCCCTCTAGAAAACCCTGACTAATACAGTCATCGTTGATTAGCCCCTCCCATCCATCCCTCCTCCCCATTCCCCACCTCTGGTAACCACCCTTCTATTCTCAGCATCTGAGATCCACTTTTATACATTCCACATGTGAGTGAGATCACGAGGTACTGGTCTTTTTGTGCCTAGCTTGTTTCTCCAAACAAAATGGACTTCAGTTCCATACAGTTCTTTCATTTTAACAAATCCACTAACTTCAACAAGTACCATAAATTTTTATGATGGCCTGCTATAATGAAAGATAATTTTATTCAATACTGTTTAAAGAAAGTCAGATGTTTTTCCAATTTCAGATCAAATATTTATAATAAATCCAATAAAACATGTTATGGCCAAAAGAAATAATTCTCAAAGAATTAAAAAGATAAAAACTGATTAAAATTATTCATGAGACTGTAACCCAAGACTGGAGGTTCCATGTATTATTTAAATCACTCTCAGTTAGTTCAGTGTTACCTACTCAGATATTTTGGGACAAATACATTGAAAGCCCTTTAGAAAACTCCATGAAGACTAAACAGGCTGTTTACTTCAATTTCATGTTAATAAATACTGCAATGTGTTAAATTCACAAGAAAGGCAGATTTGCTTTTAACTACTCTAAAGAGTAGTTAAAAGTACTACATATTTAAGGGGAAAAAGTTTTTCAAAGATTACCATAAAAGTTGCAATCTTAGAATAACAAAATCACCCTGGTTAACATCCAATTAATGATTTAATTTTTGTATAAACACTGGGGAGAATGTCAAGATGTACAAAATAAAGCTGATTTACTCAAATTGATCAGAATAGTTAGAAATCCTTATAAGATCAAGAATTACATAAACTAAGCATTGGAAATACCACTTTGTTGTATGTAGTTCTTTCAGACTGATTTCTTTTACTTAGCATGTTTTCAAGGCTCTTTCATGTTCTAATATGTTTAAGTCTTTCATTTCTTTTATTGCTTCAATAATATTCTGTTATCAGCTAATGGACACATAGATTGGAACAGACGACTGACTGAAATCATCACATTAGAGAATCACATGTTTTCAAACAATTCCCTAGAGAGAGATTAACAGTTTTAAAGTTCCTTGAATGAAGAGGAAACTGGGTCATTCTATGCCATAAATCTTCCTTCCGTTTCTCCCAAAAGGACCTGAAGATATTTAACAGGATGGATGTGTATAGAGTAAGATAAAATAAACAAAATCTCTGAAAAAAATAACTAGAATTTTTAGGATACAATTGGGGGCACTGTCTCTGAATCAGCTCATTCTTAAAGATCTAAAATGCTATGACCAGCTATCAGTCAGAATGGGAATCTATGAAAATGAACTGATAATGGCACTTTGTCATAATGGTCTTCGTGGACCAAACTGGCCCCCAAACCCAACTCATAATTTTTTCTCAGTTCTTGAATGGATATTTGGAATAAGATATTCAACAACTGGGATTATGCCTACCTTAGTTCCTGACTTATGGAGTGAGGACTTTTATGATTAAGAAGGCCAAATGATAGCCCCTGGAACTGCCTCCACCTGAAAATAGGAAATTGAAAGCAATGCTGAATTATTGACATTTCCAAGATTAAGGTCACACACTAAGAATGTAAAGGACTCAGAAGTGGTGATTCCCATGACATCTACTTAACTTGTCTATTTCATCCTCATAGAAGACAAATTTTATTCTTCCAGACCATTGTAAACTAAATCAGGTAGGGATTCTAATACAGCTACTGTTCTAAATGTGTTTTGTTGAAGGAGTACATGAACACACCTCACTTCTGATAGGAGACTACTGACTGGTGAATAATTTTTCTGTTAGCAAGAGGCCAATGGAATCAGCAGGACAAGGATTATACCTTCCCTCTTACTTCTGTGCTGTGTCACAGTGCCAGTGCAGATAGGACCTGATGAACAAGAGATCTCTCCTCAGTTTGGCAATTGCAATCATTGCTAATTTTACAAAGATTTTGATAAGAATGTTCCAGGGCTGGGTCCTTCCAAGAAACTTAGGCAGCATGAAGATCCTCCCTCACCCCACCCTTCAAACCCTGGTTCTTGAAATCAAGTTGGAAAGATTTCAGACATGTTGCTGAAAGTAACAGGCATGAGCTTATTGAAGGGACAGGAAAAAGGGAAAGAGAACACTCTCAAAGAAGAGAGTAAGTCTTCTAAGAAACAAGAGGGACAACATCCTTCTCCTAAACTCCAGTTGTATTGGGGATCCCATAGAAATTTCCAGAGAGTTCCACCTAAGTCTGCCTCTTGGCTTTTGACTCATAGCAGGTTAACATCAGACTTTCAAGTCCCCAGGGTCATGACAACTCTAAGTCTCTTTGGCCTATGCTGACCAGTTCTAATTGGATTCTAAACCATAAATTCTTACAGATTTTATGTGTAGAAGGAATTATCCTCATCTCCCTAAGTTTCTGGACCTGGTGTGTGAGAAAGGATCACAAAAGTCTCCCCCTTCAGAATAACTTGCCTTATTATTATTAATATCATTTCAGGCCTGCATTTCTCCTGCAGATAACAGGTGGTTTGCCGAGAAATGGGACCTATCTTGTTCACTTAAGTCAGATAGGGCTGTAAATTAGTTATTGGAAAAGAAAGCATGTGGGGGTCAGCACAGTGGGCCCATTTTATAAACTTATTCCCTTAATCTCATGTTCCCACCATTCACATCTGTCTGTCCCCTATCAGTAGTACACATGGTTTAGTTATTACTGACCACAACTCAAAGTGTACTCTTATTAGCATTTTATTAATATACTTTGGGTTAGAAATGTACGGAGGCTTGATTTTGACCACACATTTAAACAAAATGTGCTCTTCAGCTTCAATTTTAATCTCAACTCTCAGAAGTCTAAAGATCTTGATCTCCATCTTAATGTCATTTCTCACTTGCCTGAACTGATTTTTCCATGAGTAATGATTGATGATAACAGACCTATCAAATCTTTATCAGGAAAAAGCATCAATGATATAAATTTATATTTACTGGTAATACCCAATTATTCTCATACCAGTTAAGTAAACATATAGATAGGCACTAGAGTGAAAAATTGTGTTGGTTTTTATTTTAAGTTCTCCAGTCATAAAGTATAATGGTTATTTCTTATTGTGTGAGAACATAAATGATTATTGTGTAGACTACTCTTCGAATGAATAACATTGAATGAAGAAGATATGGAAAGAAAATGCTAGATATTAGAAAAATAAGGTAAAATGTATTAACTATTTTTGAGCTGGCAAATATCTGAAGTCTAAATAATGACACAAGACAAAATAAAGATTATGTGCAATAATGTTCTAATTTCATAAATTTGCATTTTTACTAGTATTCACATTTAATGTCATCTACTTTAAAGAGTCTTTATTTAAAAAAAAAATTTTGTGCTATTTGAGTCATGAGTCTTTAACATCCTATGGGAAATTTTCACATTCTATGAAGAAAAAACTTCAGAAGCAGAATATCAACTTTTCCATCTAAAAATGTTTAAGAAGAAAAATCATCCACAATGATACTTAAACATGACCCATGATACATCATTGTTTATTAATTTTTGTTTTCTTTCTTTCTTTCTTTCTTTTTTGAAACTGAGGATTGAACCCAGGAGTTCTTTACCACTGAGCCATATCCTCAGCCTTTTTTAAATTTGAAACCGGAACTCACTAAATTGCTGAGACTTGCAGTCTCAGTGCATCAACCTCAAACTTGCAGTCCTAGTGCATCAACCTCTTGACCCCTATGATTATAGGTAGAAGTCACCAGTCCTATCTTTATGCAAATATTATTAAGACCATGAAGAATGAGAAAAAGGGACATGGAGGAGAAAAAATTGAGATACCAAAAGTACATTTTATTCTCACTGGTCCAACTGCAAATTTCAGATTTCATAAAAACACTTTATAAAGATAAATCCTTACAGTTTAGTCTATGGAGGCCAAGTTTCCAAACAAAGAGCTTGCCAAAATTATTGCATTCAATAGTCAACAATTCAATAACTAAAAAAGGAAGACTATTATTTTACATTTTCCTAAGATAATAATTATAAGTATAATGTTCTTTCTGGGGGGAAAAAGTTACTCTGAAAAAATTATATTCAAAACATTCCAGCATTGCAGATTGGCTCTTTATCTTCTGGCTAGGAGAACTGGCTGTCTAAAAAGAACAGTCATCTGCAATAATGAATCCTGAAAGTCAGGGGTCAAGTTCATTGTACCTACTCTTCTTCTGGAAATGTGGTTTTTTGGGTTTTTGTTTTGTTTTGTTTTTTCCCTCCTGCATAACAAATACCTGCACTGCTGGAAGTGCTGATTCCCATGAATGGAGCCCAACTTCACATATGCCTGTGCCTGTGAATGCCACCGCAGGAGATTTGTATTGTCCTCTTGGTTCTTGCTGGGAAAATAATCTCTTCTTTAGTAAATCCAGCATCAGGACTTGCTGCCATTTCAAAAAAGCTATTTTTTTTTATTGTTGTTGTTTTCAATCTGTCACTTTAAATATCCCCTGGTTACATCCCTTGCTAATAAAAACTCCCCCATGACAAGCAAAAAGAGAAAAAAAATGAGTTCACCAAAATTTTGACTATGATTTTTGCATAGGTAATACTATTTTGGTTTACTCTCTTATTAATTGTGACAGCGTACCATATCTATTCAACAACGTTACTGAATGTCTATTAATCTGCCAATCACTCTCCCATTTACTGTGAGACAGATTGGCATTTGCCCTTATCACAGATAAAGGAACTGAGAGTTTAAAAAACCTCAGCTCCTTTTTCTAGTGCAGAGACTTGACCCTGAACTTGAGTCTTGCTTTTTTAAATCTAGTTCAATGATCTCTGACTTATAATTGTAATCTTTAATCCATTTGCACTGAATATAATTACTGATATGGTTGGCTTGAGTTTTCCAGACTTCTATTTCTTTTCTATTTATTTCATTGATTCTCCCTTCCTTGGGAGAATTTACACATTTTAAACAATTATTGTTCTAGAGATTTCAATATACAACATTCCCTTACCCTAGTCTATCCTGAGTTATTATTGTAGCACTTCACATATATTAGAATATTACAAGAGCATAATTTCATTACCGCCACTGTGATTTTTTTCACATATTTTGCCTCTACATGTGATATAATCCCATACTATATTATAATATTTTAAAATGCCAATTCTGATTCTTCATGTGTCCAATTATTTTTATTCTCCAGACTTTGTTTATAAATGAATACGTGGAAGTATTTTTTTCCTTTTATTTTACTTTGTTTTATTTTTTTCTTGATGAAACCAATGCTTACCTCCCTACATTTGGTGAGGTGGAGATGGTCATTAAGACTTCTCCAAGGTATGAATAAAGCTGTGCTCAACTGCAGTTTTGAATATATTTTTTTCCCTTTTCTCATAATTTTAGTTCTTCTCATGACTAGCACTGAGGGACTGAAGTCTTTAACACTGTGTGTGTGTATGTGTGTGTGTGTGTATTTGTTTGTGTGTATACTTGTTTTTAAATTTTGTCTGAGAAAGTTTGGAGCATCAGTTAAGATAGTTTGGGGTTAAGGAGATTTGGGCCACCATTTAAAGGGATTTGGGTTTCAGTTTTTTTAATCAAAATTTAAGAACTTGAAAATCTTGACAGGAGTTATAAACTCATTAATCTTGGTAATCTTATGCTTTTCTTTACATATAATTCTGTTATTAAATGTGAAGCCAGATCCTTATAAATTCTGCAATAATTATTATTCCTTTTCTAAATACTTTCTTCTTTAACTTTTGTTGTTTATACTATGTATGTTTTCATAAAATTTATATATTTAAGCATACATATGGGTCAAACTGTCAAAAAGGAATAGAATTTCTATATATACTTTTATCCTTTACAAAAAGTGAATTTCAGGCTGGAGGTCAGTGGTAGAATCTTGCCTAGTATGTGGAAAGATCACTATCCAAAAAAAATTTTTTTTAATATTTATTTTTTAGTTGTAGGTGGACACAATAGCTTTATTTTATTTTTATGTGGTGCTGAGGATCGAACCCAGTGCCTCCCGCGTGCTAGGCGAGCATGCTACCACTGCGCCATAACCCCAGCCCCCCAAAAAATTTAAAAAAAAAAAGAAAAAGAAAGAAAAAAGTGAAACAAAAATTAGCAAAATATTCCAAGATACAAAAAAATTTTCCAGAAAGTTCATCATGTAAAATCATGTACTAATCAAAATGATAACTATACACATAAATAATAATCTTAGGGCAAGAGAAGGGAGGAAGTTTTTACCTAAAATGAACCAAGATACTCACACAACAACAACAACAACAAAAAGAAAACACAGGGGTTGGGGTTGTGGCTCAGTGATAGAGCGCTTGCTTTGCATGTTTGAGGCACTGGATTAGATCCTCAGCACCACATATAAATAAGTGAATAAAATAAAGGTCCATAAACAATGTAAAAATTTGAAAAGAGAAAAGAAAAAACAAGTACATAAAAAAATCACTGTCATGTTATAGCCACATGTAGTGGTGTATCCTTATAATCTCACTAGGGAGGCCATGGCAGGAGGGTCTCCAGTTTAAGGCCAGCCTCAGAACTTAGCGAGACCCTTTCTCAATAAAAGGGGGAGGAGAGCTGGGGATCTATCTTTTGGTAAGTACCCTTGGATTTAATCCTCAGAAAAAAAGAAAATTACTCATATTATTAAAAAGTCTTAACAGGAAAGACAGATTCAATAGCATAGATACGCAGAAAGATTCACTGCAAATTATTTTGATAATGAACACTCTTTCAGAATTCAGTTAAATGAATGAGAGAAGGAAAGAAAAGAGAAAGGAAGGGAGGGAGGGAGGAGGGAGAGAGAGAGAGAGAGAGAGAACAAATGAACTAGCACTGAACTTTTATGAATCATTAAGGTTTAGAGATATGTAAAAGAGAAAGGAGGCTTAAATTTTTCACACAGGCCCACCTGTGACTCAGTCATTCAGAGCACCAAATCCAGACTTACGCTCCATACTACAAAGGTATACATATTTGCCATAATTCAAAAATAAAGTCAGACCTGAAGCGGTGGTTCTCTTCACTTTGCTTGAAATCATCAGAATCCAATGACATTAATGGATGTTAGGCTACTGATAGCATTTTCTATATCTGTCATAGTTTGAGAAGATATTATTTGTGAATATAGTAAGCCAATATCAAACATTCACATAAAGTCTAAATGAACCCAACAAATACTTCGCTTTTTAAAAATGGATTTTGATACTGGAGGAAGCTGAATAGTTCTGACCGATGGATCATCTTATATTTTTAGAGAAGTCCCTCCATTTCTCTTTCCTCCACGCTCTCATTTACATAAATTGAAAGGGGAATGGAAAAGAGAGATGGGGGTGGAGAGAACTCCTTTAGAACAGTGATTTCTGAGCAGGAGTCTATGGGGTCATTTTATGTCAAGGCTAATACTCTAATGAGATGCATAAACCTGCAGAAGGCAGGCACAACACTGAGGTCAATGCCCAGATCCGAGGCATATTGCTCAAGTTCAAATCCAGACACGCCCTTCATTCTGATCTTAGGTATGTTACTTTACCTATCTATGCTTAATTCCCTTATCTATGAAGTGAAGGGCAATCCCTTAGATTTATAATGTCTTTTAAATAAATTCATTTATTTTATGCTCAATATTAAGCACTTCTTAATGATTATTATTGCTACTTTATACCATGTATCTCAGTTCTGGATGTAAAAAAATATAAAAGAGTCCTATTACTTATGTTTTTGGCAAGTTCTGAAATTCTTTTTTTTTTTTTTTTGGTACCAGGGATTGAACTCAGGGACACTCAACTCCTGAGCCACATCCCCAGCCCTATTTTGTGTTTTATGTAGAGACAGGGTCTCACTGAGTTGCTTACCGCCTTCCCGTTGCTAAGGCTGGCTTTGAATTCACAATTCTCCTATCTCAGCCTCCCGAAGTGCTGGGATTACAATTCAATGGAAAATATAATTTTGATGTTTAGTCTAATCAGGAACCCAGAACACACAAAATCTTTGATTAGTGTGCTTTTGTAAAGATATGGATAAATATTGCAAGTTTTCATAAGAAAATTTGAAAATAAGTATTATGGATTCTCTTGGGAATCAAGCTTCCTAATTTACTTTCTCTCTAGAGCCCAGTGAGAAAGTTTCACAAATCTTATCTTATTATCAATTAAAGAAGTAACCAGTGACAAACTTTCTTTGCTCTGAATTTTTGTATCTTTCTAAGTAGATTAATGAGGCTATATAATTTTAAATTTTTTTTATTTTTGCAAGTTTCATAATCTTTGGTCAGAAAACATACTCTTCTGAAGCTGTTTCAACTGTCTTCTTGTCTCCCACATGACTCCAAACAAAATTGACGATTTTTTCCGTTACCAAAATCTAACTTGGTTTCTAATGTATAAGTTATCCCAATACACTGCCCACCCTCATTCTCATGACTTCTAAGCCAGTTCTCATCAATATAACGGCAAATTCTGGCAATGTTTTCAATTAATTGCATTATTTTTCTTTAAAGCAAACAATAAGAAAGTCACTCCTAGTTTAAAATATGATGTTTCCTCTCATTAGTATTATATAATACCCTATATTACATGGAGTCTTGGAATTTAGTATAGCTGACATATAAAAACAGACTGTTGAAGCCTCATCACTTGGAATGTTATGAAGCACATCATCTCTACCTGCCCTGAACTTTCTGCATTTCAGTTTTAACAGGTAGATGGATTTAGTAGGGTGGAACTAAGCCTGCATCTTTTTAGAGAACAGCAAACATAGTACACAGTCTGAGAAGATACACAGAAATTACATCTCTCATATTTGGAAAGATAAATTCTAAACAATCAAATGTTTCAATGCAAACCACAAAATGGAAGTGGAGATTGCACAGTTAAATTCATTAGACACTGACCGATGCATGTTATTTTTTTTTTTTTTCTGATTAGCATGAATAATTTGTAGTCAGCTTGTGGAGGTCATTTTGACTCCATCCATGATACTGCCTGGAAGCAGCAGGGCTGAAAGAGAGATCATGACGACATTTACAGGAGATGATGTCTTGGTAGTCCTTGTTTCCTTTCCCCTGGATGGGAATAAGGTATGTACACTGCTTTCACTTTGAAATTAGGGAGAAATGGTTCTGTGGGGACAGTTCCATTCCATGCAATATACTGTTAGAACAAGAGTTAAGTTTTCAGTTAACTAATACATGGTGTCCCCACCAACAAATGTTATAGCTCCTCTGGTGAATAGAAAGTTAGTCCTTTCATTTGTAACAAAACTCTTGAATTTTGCTAAGCTATGATTATAAACCTTACCTCCTTCTCCTCAGATCCTTTGTAAGTGCTTCAAGGGCCCTAATCTGAATATCATAAAATCTCCCAACCCCTAAGTGGCATACATCCCTCATACTCAGTGACCACAAATTCTTGGAAGAGATTTGGGTTGCATTATTGAATAAAATGATGACTTTATTTAGAACAGGTCAAGGAATTGAAGAAGGTGAAGCTATCTGCTTTTGAGATGTGCTTCTCTTCTTCCTAAAGTCAGCTCTTAGTAAACAACAACATCATTTTAATTTGGGTCTATGTTCTCCACAACACCAAAAAACATTAAGAAACAGCAGGCTATGCTTTCAAATATCAGAAAAATAAATGGAATTTGAATACCTAAGTGTTTTTCTTTTTTAATCTTTTAATTGCCCATATAGGTTTTCACTTAAGTTTACCTTTGGTGAGTTAAATGCTAACAATGATATAAATATCTGAATTAATATTTCTTGCTACTGTGTAACGGTCATGTCATTTTGAGAGTCTTTTTTTTTTTTTTTCTAAAGTTAACACTAAGGGGAAAACTGAAATCTTACCTGATAGCCAAATTTGAAAAGAAAGAAGTTCTATTTCTTATTATTATATTTACTGGGTAATAATGCTCATATTTCACTGGACTCTCCCAACAGAAACATATTGTGTTGGCAGGAAAGTCTAAACTGAACCAGAATCTCCCTCTTTCCATATGTGGACAGCTAAATTGTCACTGCCAACTCCACCCATCCTTTCCTTTCTGGTATCAAGAACTAAAATCATAGTAAATTCTGGTTGCAGTAGAAGCCACAGAGAACCCTGCTCATATTTATTGAAGAGAAACATTGCCATATTGGCAGCTGCATGACAGGCCTGTGCAGAAATTTGCAGAGAAGCACTTTGATCCGCAGACCAGACAGTGCAGTGAAGATGAGGTTAGTACCTCCGCACCACATGAACAGTGACCATCTTCCCTTTGTTGGCCTTGGACCACTGGGCTCCTTTTTGATCACTCTTACGCAAATAAGGCTTAATTCCATCGGGTTTAGTGACACACGCCTGTAATCAGTGGCTCTGGAGGCTGAGGCGGGAGGATTGCTGGTTCAAAGCCAGCTTCCGGGAATTAGCAAAAAAGAGGTCAGGGAAGAGAAAGGGTCTAGTTTTGACAAAGACAGCTAGAAGATGAAAACCCATCTACCACCCAAATATAAAAATTATAGTGCATACTTTGAATACAAGTCACAAAATGTTCTAATTTTACAAGATGAATCAGTGATATTGACTAAAGTAATTTAAAGCTTCCTGTTGTTGTCATCTTATTTCTGAGGTTAGCAAACCACTGTGTACAGGAGTGTTTCTTAAAATGCTGTAGTGCCGGATGGATAAGAGCCCAGTTCAGGGCTGGAGGTTTTTGATGAGTGACTTTGATGGTTGGAATGTTTGAGTGTTTGCTAAATTCACATGATGAAATCCTAATCCACAAGCGGTAGGACCTGTGGGAGGTAATTAGGTCATAAGGGTAGAGCCCTCATAAATGAGAGATCCCTAGCACTTTGCGAAGGGCTGATGTCAGGATAAATGCATCAATCTGTGCAAGCCCTTAGAAGACAGCCTGGCACATAGCAAGCGCTTAGAACAATATTTGTTATGATTATATATGTATGGCATACATATATAATATACACCATCCACTATTGCTGAAGTGTTAAGCACAATTATAGATACCATATCTGTATGTGTGTATATATATATATGTGTGTGTGTGTGTGTACACTTCTATATACATTTATGTGCATATATATGTGTGTGTATAAAATCTATGCTGTGCTTAACACCTTTGCAATCATAGCTGGTGGCCAAAAACTCCATCCAGGGTTAGAAATTTTTGATGAGTGACTGTTATGCCCTGAATTATGATTAGGATTATCCTCATATTTCTTATTACCCCTTCTTTCAGTCTCCTCTCCCAGAAGGTAAATAAACTCAATCTCTGAGTCTTTCTACAGATTCCAGCAATTCCAATTGTGGACACAATGCAGGTTTTTATAAATGATTTTGGTTCGAGCCTTAGTCACATTTTCCTTTTAGTATCTCTGTGATTTCAGCTTTTACTGGTTTAGTGAACTTTTTCACTTCAGGTTGAAAATCATGCACACCAATCTCATTTTGAAGATCATTGATAAGTTACATGCTAGAATTAAACAAATAAGAATACTCCCATGAATGTTATGACTTGGGATTTTAAGTCTAATTATATCACCCCATTTTTATATTGCTATCTCAAATTATCATTCTATAGAGGGAAAAAAAGAAATCATTTCAAAGTTTAGACTCCATTTAGAAATTGTGGATTTGGTTTCCGAGATCAAACCTGAACTAATTGATTTCTGTGAACATTTGCCTTTAGTAAATTTCACTTCCAATTAATTTTAAATGATTGTATTTTAAGAAACTTCTAAACATCAAAGAACTTTTAAAAAATCCGATCATTAAAGCCCTTCAAAAACCGTATGCACAGGCTATAAACAGAGTTGATATGATTGCTTTAAAGAGAAATAGTTAATGAAGAACATTTTGGATTTTAATATGAACCCCTAATGCCAATGGAGTTTGATCCCTGACAGATGCATCCACGGCAGGATTTGCCAACTCTGATTTAAAAACATCTCATCCTCAAAGAAGTAATCAGAGTTTAATCTTGTCTGTTTCCAGCTCTTCATATCAGAGCTGATTTGGGGCCATGGGGAGGAGACGCTGACCTTCTACTGCTTTCCAATTGCCTGTGGCTTCCCAGGAGGAGAGGGAGGCGATCCCCTCTGTTGTATAATAATATAGTCTTTATATTCTGTTGCAACTTAGGTTTGATTTTATGACAACTTATGAAAGAAATGGTTATTAATAGGCAGAGTTGATCATTGGTTACTTTCTTAAATGTTCTTTATTGATTAACTCATTAAACATTTCCCAGTACTTAAATGTAAGGGACAAAACTAATAATTTTCTAAGTCAACTTTTCATTGTCTATGATGTCAGGTGTGGATAGAAGAAAAAGAGCAATAAGAACAAGAATGGGAAGTGAAAGAGAAACAGAGAACAAGGAAGACTCTCTAGTGTATACTAAATTTTCTTTTTCTTCCCCATCCTCACCTCTTTCCATTCCTTACTTTCATTGTTCATTTTCTTTGGTTACTTCATGTGATGAACTTGTCATACATTTTGAAACGAGGATAGGTAAAATAAATAAGTAAGTAAATAAATAAATAAACAAACAGGAAAAAAAAACAATGTTTGATAGGATTACATAGGGAACAAAAGACTTTTAAATGCATCACAAATATATCTCTTATTTTCAGAAAAGAATAATAGCTCAGACTTAAAATATTCTGGAGGAAATGGTCACTTTCATACTCTTTGTTACCAGATACATTTATGTGTTTTAAACAGAATTTATAAATGTTGGTTATTTTTTTTTCTTGCACATTTGCTATCTCTTTGGTAAAGCTCTTCAGTGTTTCCACTCTATGTTATCTGAGAATTTTGAAATAGGTCACAGAGTCTTCATGAGTGCCATAAGGTACTATTGGTTGAAATCAGAGCTCAACTAAAATAATGCAATATTGTTTTCTAGCCCAATAGTTATATCTCAACATATCTTACAGTTATAGGTGAGCAAGGCAGAAGATACAGTGATATCAGCATATGGTACTGTCTGGTTTATTACCCATGGGCACATCTGTGAACATATGTATGTGTGTGAAAAGATAGCTGTTTATTATTATAATTATCTTTATAGACTTCTATGGGATATTTATCTTGCTATTTTGCTGTTTTTATTGTAGTGTAGCAAATAGTTAATATCATCCATTGCTCTATTGTTAAATCAAAATACTCAATACGTGTCAGGATAAGTGTGCCTCAAAAATGTTGTGACGTATGTTCAATTGGCTGCAAACCATTGCAGAAGACATTGCACTATTCCAGGTGACTTTCACAATGCTTGTCACATAAGGAGTATTCTGTATGTATTTGTTAAATGTGTGAAAGAATAGATTCAGTTGGAATATAATATAAAAAAGAGTTTATAGAGATCCTTATGGACTATGGTTGGATGTGGCTCATACTGTTTGTAACAACTGAGTCAACTTCTAAAACTCTGGAGATGTTACCAAAAAAGTCAAATTTCTAACTTGTTTATTTATTCATTATCTTTAATAAGAACATCTGACAACAACCATCCCTGCATTTCTGTAGCATAACTGGCTGGAGCTGAGAAAGGGCGGTGTTAATTGACTCCACTACAGAATATAGGCTAAAGTTTTTGGCTTTTTTTTTGTTTTGTTTTGTTTTGTTTTTGTTTTTGTTGTTGTTGTTGTTTTTTAACTGGAGATTGAACCCAAGATTAACCACTGAGCCACATCCCCAGTCCTTGTTAATATTTTATTTAGAGACAAGTTCTCACTGAGTTGCTTGAGGCCTCACTAAATTGCTAAGGCTGGCTTTGAACTCGTGATCCTCCTGCCTCAGCCTCCCAAGCATCTGGGATTACAGGTGTGTGCCACCATACCCAGCTGTAAACTATTTATTAAGTAATTTGAAGATACACATTGGATTTCAGACATCATAGACAAAGAGTAGATACAAAGACTTTGATGGAGTTCAGTGTGACTTGCACAGATCTTTTACACTGAGTATGGTTAGCACACAATTCCATATGCAAACATTTCTAGACACAGGAAATGACATGAGCAAAAGCACAGCATTTGGACAAGGGCTATTCAGTAAGCATTAGGGATGCATGTGCATTTAGAGATGTCACATCAGCAGTGGAAAAATACTTGCCTGAAGTCAGGATAAGAAGTCTACAATGGGTCATTGGGAATGGGGATGGGCACCTCAGGCACTGGATAAGCTATAAAAATTCAAGAATGCAACAGGGCATTTTGAAAGGACATATTCAAAATAAGTTGATTTTAAAAACTCAGATATAGGTGCAAATTGCTCTCACAGAAGTTTGGTAATAGAAAAGGAGAAAAATATGATGGATTACTCAAAAAAAGAGGTTGAACAATTGAGCTGTAATTTTGTTCTCATCATTAATTAGTAATTAGCATAATAGACATTTATGCATTCTTCTTATCACTAGAAAACATCCTGGAAGACTTAATAACGTGCCCTGAGAAGAATATTATGCTTTCAGTTTAAATAATAACAAAAAGAAGAAAAAATAAATGTATAACATTTTTTTTCCCGAAATGCATTTAGAGTTAGTGAAAATCTCACAAGCTAGTGTCAACTTTGAGATTTATTCTTCACCCATTCTTTAGGGAGTAATGAGGCAGCCCAACATAACACTAATGTGAGTTCTTTAATGTATATGCAGAATAAAGTGATAGCTGCATTTGTCTCTTTGTACCTATTTGATCTTCTACATTTAAAACTGATGACACTTCTATTGATGCCACTCTCCTTTAAGTGCTAGGTATGAAATATTTAATATTATATTCCATTGCTCATATTTGCAATTATGCTGGGTGAAGAGTATGTGGTCAGATGAAACTAAATGCAGTTTACCTTGAAAGTATTACTAATATGCAAGTCTATTCTTCTTGGAGGGCAAGCATCAATCTTAGGTAATAGCAAAGTTGTGTTTCAGCCAAACTTACGGGAAAAGCAGAAGTATATCTCTATCTCAGACATATCATTATGGTAAACTACTCAATTCACATCTCATCTAATAGCACATTATAATGGGCTATAGTTTGGTTTCTTTCTGTTGAGATAAAAACATAATGCCCTGTGCTAGTGTTTTTAAACTTTAAAACTCCTATCCCTGAATCATAATGTTAATATCACACAGAATTACAGTCCACATACATTCATCCCCTCTCTCTAGATCTGTTCCCACTTTAATCTTTTAATCTTCTTTTTGTAATTTGCTTCCATCTGCAATTTTCTATAATTCCAAAATAAGCCTAAGTAGAGAACTTTTTTTTTTTTTTTTTCAGAAAGGACTTAAGCAATTGCTTTGGATAAAGTTGCTTAAAAGAAAGGAATGAAACAACTTAAATGATTTAAGAAAATTATTCCATACTGCTTATTTTAAAGCATCTTAAGAGAAAGCAAGTGAATATAAATTTATCAATATGTAAGTTGTAATAGATAATATTAAACCAGGAAATACTTATCTTGTTAAAATAATTAAAATAAATGTGATTTAAATCTATGTATTACATAATCTATTAATCTACTTTGAAAAAGTCATTTTAAACATATGGTCTTAATAATACCCAGAAAAGTTCCTCTGTATAAAACTAATAAGAACACTTGAAATGTGCTCTTTTTTCCTACTTATTAGAAGAAAGAGAATGTGAGTTTTCTGTGCCATCATTTATTTTGGGAGCTATGTGGCACTTGGGAATTCATCATGTGAATGTATTTAACAAAGATTTCACATCAACCATTCTGATGAAGTAATAAGTAATAGTAGTCTAGCAGAAGAGTTATATATTAATAATCTAAGTTTAAAAATTGTATCAAGTTAAAATTTCAATTCTTTTGTTAGAGTGTAGCTTAGTGGTAAGGCTCTTAACTAGCATAGGTAAAGCCCTGGGTTAGATCCTTAGTACGGTTTTAAAAAAAATCCAGTTCTTATCTAGATCAATAAACTTCTGGGTTAAAAATAGGCAATTTTCAATTCTAGTATTTTTCATATTCTCATTACTTCTTAAAATTGATTAGAGCAATGCTTTTTCAAAGACTTGGAGTGAAGAAATAGTAACATGAATCCTTTTGACAAACTTTAAAATAAGTTGAAAGGGTACTTTGGTAACATAACCGAGTCCTATTTGAATGTCTTTGAAAAAACTGGTCTTGAATTTATTGAAATTAGCTTATAGTAATGTCAATAAAGCAAGGACAATTTGATTTATTCAATAAAAACCCATTCAAATAAAAGCATTTGCTAAAGAAAATGCCTTAAAGGTGTTCATGAAAACAAATATTAAGTGGCAAAGGGCAAATGAAGAAAGTAAATATATAAAAACAATGTTTCTGGTCTCCTTATAAATGTTTTGGAAAAATGTGAACTTGTTTTATAATATTATTTGAATCTATATCAATGTCTACAAAATAATGTAGAAAAGTTAAAAAGTTTACTGACTACTCAGGGTTTCAAAGTCACAGTTGTTCTTTTTGTTCTTTGAAGTTTATATAAAAGTTTATATAACATCATTTTTACATGCTATTCTTGGCTAAATGGCCTTTATTTCTTTTGTCAAAATTTCCTTACTTAAAATAAACAACAAAGGCCTAGCAGGAAGACATTTCCAAAGGAAAAATCTAAGAGAGGCTTGAGCAGCAAAGGATTTCTATCTCTAACTTCTTTACACAATTGTAAACATCTGGCCTGTGGGTGAAGCTCAGTGGTACAGCATTTGCCTAGCATGGGCTATGCCCTGGGTTCAAGACCCAGCACTGAAAAAAATATTGCAAACCTTTATCAAATGCCTCATGAGTGCTCAAAATAAATAATAAATACATAATGCGATTTAGGGAAGAAAAGGAAAAATTTAGTTGGGTTGGTTTATGTGTTTTTGTTCTATAAATGGCAGTGTATAAAATAATAAAAGTCACTGCAGAGAACTGAGAGACAGTAAAGTAGTTTTTATTAAGAGTGCTTCTTGCTTTGGTTTACACAAATTGTGTAGCTGTTGGGAGAATGCATTGTGAGGGATGTAAATACAGTAAACAAAAACAGAATCTATGGAAGGGGAAACTGGCCAGAGGAGAAGCAAGTTAAGATTCTAAAAGACAGAGAGAGAGAGAGGGAAAAAAAAAAGCAGCCCAAGAAAAACAAAGAATTAAATAAGAAAGAAGGGAAATGAAAAATACACTCAAACCAAATGAGTAATGGAACGAGTGACTAAAAAAACGGATTAAGAAACTTTCTGATGCTCAAGATTCTAATATCTAAAAAAGATGGGGCAGAGGATGAGAAGATGATGAAACAGAGGATGAGAGCAAAAAGAAGTGATGTGATTTGACCAAAGACAGATGGCAGAAGGAATGATGAGTGTGCAGTGAGAACTCCGTCACCTAGGACAAAGACCAGGGAACAAACTGGCAGAAGCCAAGACTGAAGGTTGGCAGGAAAATTCGTGTGAGAAAAAGGGTGAACATTAGACAGGCCAGCAAATATGTAGACCACAGGGCAGATCCTACCAGCAATGAAGACTGGAAGATAGATTTTTAATGGGTTATTAAAAAAAAAAAAAAGACAAGAGAAAAAGCCGGATGTAGTGCTGCACGCCTGAAATCCCAGCACTTTGGGAGGCTGAGGCAGGAGGATGGAGAGTTCAAAGCCAGCCTTAGCAACCACGAGGTGCTAAGCAACTCAGTGAGACCCTGTCTTTACATAAAACACAAACAAGTCTGAGCATGTGGCTCAGTGGTAGAGTGCCCCTGAGTTCAATCCCCAGTACCACAAAAAGAAAAGAGAGAAAGAGAGAGAGAGAAGAAAAGAACAGAAAATAGGACATACAGAGCTTATGTGGTTTGCATAGCCTAAATTATTTATTACCTGGCTATTCACAGAAAATGTTCATCCACCCTTGGGCTAGCAGATAAAGGAAATAGTATTAAAAGTAAATCAGAAACAAACTGATTTCACAACAGCATTGTAGTCAATGAGTAATCAGCTAATTGCATGCCTGTGTATGCAATGATTTTTATCTTGTAGGAGAACCTTATGCTTACTTTTGCCTTTTGCAATAGCAAAAGAAAATGACTGCACACTATAAGTAGAAGACAAAATTGTGTGCTTGTGAATAAGACTGTGGTCCAAAACTTCAATTAGAAAAATAAACATATTTGTGAAACTGACCACTTTAATAGAATCAGTAAATCCTAATTAAATTACCATTCTCCCTCACTCCATCATTCCCTGGGCACTGGTAAGGAGTTTCTCTGGCTAATATTTTTTCCTTTAGTTTTTAAATTTTTACAGACATCTATTATCTGGCTCATCCTCCTGTAAAGGCACTGAACTTTATCATGCCCTATAATAACCATTTCATTTTCCCCAAGTC
Organism: Geosciurus inauris; assembly: GCA_004024805.1. NCBI lineage: Eukaryota > Metazoa > Chordata > Mammalia > Rodentia > Sciuridae > Geosciurus > Geosciurus inauris. The sequence goes on along the minus strand of PVHX01000789.1, from coordinate 188,345 downwards.
TACAAATTAATATGTAAAATCAACTCTTCAAATCCCCAAAATTCACCAGTTTGCGATACAATCCCTAGAAGCTAAGAGCTAATTCTCTTGTACTCATATTTCATTCCCCTTTTAGAAAGTCTATGGTGCATTTGACCCTTGTGCAACATGGTTTGTATTGCATAGGTCTCCTTATTTCACAGATGGTTTTTTTTTTTTTTTTTTTCCTTTTTGGAAAATTAAAAAAAATTTAAAAAAAAAAAAAAAAAAAAAAAACTTCCAGACAAAACACATAGCCTAGAAATATCCAAAAAGTTAAGAAAAAAGGCATGTGATAAATGCACAAAATATATGTAGATGATAGTCTATTTTATCATTTATTACCATAAAATATGCACAAATTTATGATAAAAATGTTAACATGTATCAACAATTAGGAACACAAATACTTACAGACCATACATCACACCATTCTAGTCCAGAGAAATATTAGTGGGCATAGAGGTACAGTATTGAATCATAATTGCATAAAATTATATCACAGTAACACTAGTCACCTCTGCTTCTGCTGCCATGAGATCAAGTGTAGAGCATTCACTTAAAATGCCACTGGAGCTAATCATCTCCCTCTGAGCAGTTCTTCCTTTCAATAAATTGTGTATTTCATGCAAATGCTCTCGCCATAGTTTTAATCACATGCACACACACATTATATGTTAACTGACAGTTTATGATATGGGTAAGACTTTCAGGCAACAGCAGGCGGTTGATAGTTAAGATTTGGGGCTAGTCAAAAGTTATGCATGACTTTCACCTGCTGGAGTTCTGCAAGTATACCCCCACCCCACATAGTTCAAGGATCAACTCTACTTGCTTTATAAATTCATTCAATGGTAAATTCTTCATATTTATCATGAATAACCCTACTTTTGAAAATTCTTCCAAGATTTTTGCATTAGGGCAGTTTTGAAAAGCTCTGATTTGTAATATTTGCCAAGGTAAGGAACGGAAATATTCCCACCATCATCAATTTTAAGCTACCAACATAGCATCACTGAATACAGAGTAAGGATGAGGTACTAGATTATTCTTGTGAGCCAATGGGAACAGGACAGCAAAGAACTGGTGTAGGGATTTTTAAGCATTTATTTTGAACATCTGAGCCTGTTCCTAGAAAGTAGCAGCCTAGTCTTGCTTTTTGGCAGCACAAGCTTGAGGCTAGCTACATTTTAAGGAAAAACGTTAAAATATGGGATAGTTTCCATAAGAAATTTCAGTTTTCTGAGATATTAGATTGGGAGTTGAACTTCAAACAAAAATATCAAGCACACCACTGGTGTTTTAGACCCTGACAAATGTGATCATTGCACCTAGTTATCAATTCTTATAAAGCTTCTCTTTGATCTAAATGAATATGCTCATCATAAATATGGATTTTGTGTGTTTCATAAATATTCAATATTAAATTGCATACTTCACAATGCTTAGACTCAATTTCACATGTAGTAAGAGAATACCTTCAGAGGGACGAGGGTTGCAGTAGGTTTGTTATGTTTTCTTAAAATACAAAAACAACTTATAGCCATTGTTTTATAGATTTGACCGAAGTTTGAACAGTTTGAATTGCTTATGTTCAACTAAGAACAAAACATGAGAATAACCAAAGATATTGATATACATGTCAGGTAACTTTTCAGAATTCAAAAGGAAGAGAGAACAAAAGAAAAAAACCCTTTAGACATCTGAAAAGATTGCTCTTTCAGTTTTGGATACATGATTTCTTGTGCAGAATCCATGTAATATTACAAAATGTCTATATCTAAATAAATTGTTAAAAATTATTAAAGCCTTAGGGCTGGGGTTATGGCGCAGTGGTAGCGTGCTCACCTAGCACGCGTGAGGCACTGGGTTCGATCCTCAGCACCACATAAAAATAAAATAAAAATATTCTGTCCACCTACAACTAAAAATAAATTTAAAAAAAAATTATTGAAGCCTTAGATGGTACATGTACAATACTAATTCCAGATTATTTTAGTAAAATATGAAATTCATCGAACACATCATAAACTTTTATGTCCAATGGGAGAAATTAAAGATATAGTTTCTGTCTGGTGATGAAAGATACATTTGATATGGATTATTTGTTATATGGAATCACAAAATTACATAGAAACACTGCATATCGATGATTTCCAAAGATCAGCCCTAGTGCTTCAGAGTACATAGTGAACCGGAGAATATTAAAAAGAATTCAAATTGGGTGACTGCCCGCTACAGGGTTGAACCTGTCACTGCCATGCTGTACACTACCGCCATGATATTTTCAGAAGAGAGAAAATGCCCAGTGATTATCTGAGTATGCATCAGGCATGAAACGATTCTAGCAACCAGTGAAAATAGAAGTTGGGTTTATCTATAGGAGGGTACCTGTTGAATACAGAACAATTAGTTGAAGTGATTTTATATGCAATTCATAAACTCCCTCTAATTTACAAATCTTCCCAGCCATGTCAACGATTGCAAATTTGCCATTAATACTAATCCTGGTGCTGATTTTAATGATATTGTTACATATCACAAAAGCTGTTATCTCCACAGAAATTCAAATTGGGAGATATATCACAAGTACAAAAATGGGTAATACTTCCAAAAATTGTTTTAAAATCAAGAGCCTCAAATTCAGAAACTAAATTAAATGTAATTAAATTCTCATATCCAGAGTACCGTATTCTAAAAAAGAATCAAAGAAACAATACCTCAATGAAGAAATTCATTCTTTCTTTCAGATTAAATACCTCAACTGATAAAATGAGCACTGATTTCACCAAGGTTAAAATTATTGTAAATGAGGCTATTTCATCTTTTACATTACTTAGATTCATTGAAAAGGTGTTTGAAGCTTCATATTATAAATTTTTTCCTATTATTGATAGTTTGCTGTGTTTTTAATTGAAAAGGGAAAAAAATCCAAACGAATTTGACTACCAACAAAAGATGAGGAGATGAATCAAAAATAAATGAATGAATTTTAACTTTAATCAGTAATATGTGGACACAAGTTTTAGGAACTGAGAAGGATGAATCATTGGACCTTATAATAATCTTTAAAAGCTTTGGTATTATGCTTAATTTTTCCTTTTTTTATTGGCAAAGTACACAGAATCATCCATTATCACCCTGTGAGTACAAACTCCTCTGACTTGCCTCCAGAGTCACTTAAACCTCTATAGTCTCATATCTTGGACTCAGCCCCACACTGTGGCTGTAGTCTTCTTATGGATAGGTGAGATTGGCCATAATCATATCAGTCAGAGTTTTCTAGAGAAATAGAGCCAATCAGAAATAGATACGTCTATTAAAAGGTTCATCGTGGCAGATTGGCTCCTGCAATAACTGACAGTGGCTGAGTAGTTATATGATTTGCCATCTGGAAGTAAGAGGCCAAGGAAAGCCGTAGGGTGTTAGAGCTCAAACTACAAGACCTGAGAGTGAGGGGAGCAAACGGTGTATGTCACCATCCCAGCTCAAAACTTGAAAAGAGGAGCACCAATGTCTCAGGGCTCAGGACAGAGAAATTGAGAAGAAAGATGGCCCAACCATCCAGCAGAGGAAATCACCCTTCCTCTGGCTTTTTGTTCAATTCATGTTTTCTCCAGGTATATGCTGCCCATCCCCTTTGGGTTGGAGTGATCTTTATTTAGTCTACTAATTCAAATGCGAACCTCTTCCCAACACACCTTCACAAACACGAATAGATGTAATATTCTACCAGCTACCTGGGCATCCTTAAGCCCAGTAAAATGGACACATAAAATAACCATACAGTAGTCAATCTATGACCTGGAACATGAGCTTCACACACTTCACTGAGAATGTTGCTCAAAAAAAGTGATTATGTCATTACAATATGACAAAGCATTCATGGTAAAATATTTCCCACTTACCTGTATTTTTAGTATTTTCTTGTTAAATTACACAAGATACTGATAAGTTATAAATAATAACTTTGTTTGTTGTAGCATTGCATATATCTTTCCCAAAGGCAAGAATTGCTGTATTACTGTGTTTATCATTTTCATGTAGAACAAAAGAATCATTTTAGTACAAGAAATTTTGTCAGTATCATTAAAAATATTACATTTTGTGGATTTAGGAATTTCTACATAGAAGATGATGTCATTTTTAAATGAAAGTTTAGTATGCCACAATTACATAGATAATAGACACACAAATAGAAATTATAAGGAATTGTTTCAATTACAGATATCTTCAAGATGAGTTTGTAAGCCAGCAACCAAGGAGAGATCATGGGATAGATTCATCCAGAGGCTGGCAGAATTGAGACCTAATATTTCAGGTTGAAGCTGAAAGAAAAAAAGGAAATGCTCAAGTTCAAAATCAATCAGCTTTTAGGAGGTTCAGCATTTTTTCTTTCTGTTGAGGTTTATTACTAATTGTCTGTGGCTCATCTACATCAGGAAGAAAAATCTTCTTTATTTGGTCTAACAATATAAATCTAACAATTTAAATATTAATATCATGCCAGTGTGATGGTGAAGACCTATAATTCCAGCAACTCTGACACCTGAGGATCACATGTTTGAAGCTGTCTCAGTAACTTTGTGAAACTCTCAACAATTTAGTGAGACTCAAATAAAAATTTAAAGGACTGGGGATATAGTTCCAATGGTAAAGTGCCCCTAGGTTCAATCCCCAGTACCACAAAGTAAATAAATATATAAGTGCTAATCTCATCCAAAACCCAATCAAAGAAACACACAGAAAAATATTTGACCAAATATCATGCATACTCTGACCCAGACAAATAAATATCAAAAAAATAACTCTAACAAGTATTATCTAAAAAAATATTCTGGGATTCAATATACTAAATATTTGTTACAAGCTTCTATACAGATGTGCATGGGAAATCCAACTGGTTTCTATACTTATAATGGTTTTGTCTGGTTTTGGTAATAGAATAATACTGTTCTTAAAATGAGTTGTAAATTACCTCACCTTATGTGTGGGATCGGGATTATTTATGATTAAATAGCTTGGTAGAATTCACCAGTGAATCCAACTATATCTCTCTTTTCTTTGAAAGTTTCTAACTACTAAGAGGTTCTAGGTGTGCTTTGCTTTTTGTGTTTTTAAGGAATATGTTCATTTTATCTAAGTTGTCAAGTATATTTGCATAAAATATATTGTCTTCCTGCACTTTTCTGAAGCAGACTCTAAGAGAAAATGAGATACCCTAAACAGTAACAGGGAAAAAAAACCTGTGACAAAAAAAATGTGGGGGAACCCAGGAGAATGTGGCAGCTCTTTCTTCCTGCCTCTTAGAATCCAGCTATTACATGAAGAATGACTACCATGGAAGCCCAAGCTAGATGGAGGGTCCTTGGAAAATGGGATGGCAATCAGATGTAGGAACATACCAAGGACCCCCCCAGAAGTCAGACATGCGACTGAATAACAGCACATGAAAATGACTTCTCCCTTCTTGGACTCCTCTTAAACAGATATCATCCAAATGGAAGAAAACTATCAAATTTAGCTCTTCTTTAATTCCTTGCCCACATAATTGTTAGCAAAATTAAATTTTCCTTTTGGGATAGCAAGTTAAATAGTAATACAGAATTGAAATAGGAGAAACAGAAGCTGAAGAATGACAGAAGCTTCCATTATGTCTGTCTAGAGCCAACAAATCTGTTTCAGAGTTGGAACTTGAAGGGGAAACATGTTGAGAATCCCATGTTAAGTATCTAATGCCGGCGGACCTGGAGTCCCACCTGACCACAGCATAGATAGGATAAAGAGCTGGACACAAAGCACAGGAAAATCAGGACAGCACTTTGTGTCTCTGTTCCTGCACGTCACCATGGCGACCTTGGAAAAGCAATGGCAGCTGCTTTGCCTCTTTATCTTTCATTCTGTGCTTGGTCCTCTTTGGCCAACTGCGGCATGAACCACATAGCGAGGGGGGCAACTGGGAAACCCTGTGTTTAAGGCAAACAGGGTAAGAATAGCATGATTCAGACAAACTAGAATCATCTTTTCCGAGCTCACCAGAAAAAAACAAACAAACAAAAAAAAAACCAAAAGCAAAAAACAACCAAACAACAACAACAAAAAAAAATGTTTATTAGACCTGGGTCAAAATTATATACAGTCTAAAGATATATTTGGAAAAGTCTGCTACTTTTATTATTTTAACTTTTCTTATCCTTGAATGTGATAATATGTTTTTATTTCTTTCAGATATTTACAATGGCAATCCCATATGAGGATTCTAGTGTTTCTTCATTTCCAAATTTTAAAAAAGAAGCAAAAATTCGATTTTTTAAATTTTCAAGTTTAGTATCCTAGCCATTCCCTACCTTCTCTTCTCCTGAAATTTCTCTTAATAGATTTTAGAAACTCTAAATTTATTTTCCATTTTCCCTATATTTCAATATCTTTCCTTTGATTCTTTTATGTTGCTATGATTTGTTTCCTGTCTATTTTTTTCATAATTTCTTGCTCATTTATAATGTAGCATTTTCCTTCATTGAGTATCCAAAATACACTAGCTTTAAAGCTTGTCAAACTCTTCCAGAAAATCAGTTTCATCTGCGGTGAATTTATAGTTTTATATATATTTTTTATTTCATTTTGTTAGCCTCCATTCTTAGCGATGGATTCGATATGGCTTTCAAAATCATTTTGAGAAAGATGTTAGGGTTTATTTCCTAAGACTTTCCCTGCCTTTCTTCCCGTATTGCCCCCAGCTCTGTTGACATTGGTGACATCACACATTAAGGTAATCCATATGGAAGGTTCTTTCTTTGTCCTCACATTTGTCTGATTGCAAAGCATCCTGTAAACTGTGTATCTAGCCAACAAGATGTCTCCATTTTCTTCAGCCTCTTCTCAGGAGCAGAACTCTTTTTACAATCTGACCTCAGACTGTGGTTTTGTCTCTGGTCTGTATCTTGCTTGAAATACTTGTGAGGAATACTAATTATAGGAGCTTGTTTCTCAACCACTACTAACTGTCTCCAGTTTTGAAGCACAATGCAACTGTAGATTTAGCCTGGCTCCTATTTCTGCACATCTTATTAGAGACACCAAGTTGTTTTCTATTATATTTATATTATATTATATTCTTTGGTTTTCTGGGAAGTAACACTCTGTAAGTAACAATGTGTTCTTTTTCTGAATATCCAGTATCATTTTTTATTCTGCTGTACTGTTTCTTAAGCTTCAACTTCTATTCACTTATATTTTATTTGGATATTTTGTATGATCCCTTATTATCAAGCAAAGGGGAAATTTATCTGTCTATGTTTGCCAATAAGCAGAATGTGTGGTTTCCATTGATGCTATTTTCTCAGTCTGAATATGAATCTGTATTCATAATTCCCACTGTCCATCAAGATTTTATCTAATGTGGGAATACTCAGCTGAAACGGTCTCTGAAATAAGCATGTGTAACACTATGACCTGCAGGATGCCTTGGTGCTCTTTTTCTATCCTAGTCTCTATCGAAAAGCTTTATTTTTCAGAGACACCTTTACCCTGTAAGAGCGATGCTCTCCTCTTAATGTCACATTCTTGTTTCTGGTGAAGATGATTACCAGTTAGATTACTCTCTCCAACTAATAGGAAGAAAGATGCCATGGTCAAAAGACAGAGAAATGCTCTGGCTTTCCCACAAAACCTGAACTGTAGGCGTCACGAACTGTCCAATTTTCTCATCCTAAGGAGACGCCAGGGCGTGGGAGGGTGGAGATTAGAATGGACCTGGTTCACTTTTGTGTTTTTTATTCCCATTCATTAACTTTAATTAATTGTGCAATCTATTACCCCTGAGTTAATTAAAAGTCTCCAAAGTTCTGGCAATGGGTTAATTTACAATCTTGTTTGTGGTGTTGTGTGGCAGGCAAGGAGAGCTCTCCATGGATATTTAAGAGCATGTTGGGATGGACTGTGCCAGGCACCACTAGCCATAGTAAAATAAAAGAGCTCACAGATGTAAAGCAGTAATGGACAAGTCCTGGGGCACAATCACTCACAATGTGAGCAAGGCATTCTGAGAAGGGTTGGAGTGCTCAGCTCTGAGGGGACAGAAAACCAGTGGCCTTACTGAGAAGGAAGGCTTCACTGAGCACTTTTACTTGAGTCTTAATTTTCTGCTTCTCTGAGTACTGCTCATTCATTTTCTTCCTTAATTGAATTTCTATTGTCTTCAACCGGTTTTCCTAACAGCTTGTTTCACACAGTCTTTTGTGGGTCATGGAGAAACTTGTGCATTCAAGTTATAAGAATTTCAGCTTTGTTATCTTTTATGTTTTGGTCTTTCATAAAAGAACTGCTCGGTCTTTGTCATTAATTTAATCAATACATTTTATATTATCATAATGAAAGCTTGAGATGAATTGATAGTGTTTTTAAAATAGTCAGTGGAGCTCAGGAAGTGTACATTTTGAGCTTACTTGCTTCTTTCCTTCTCTCTGACCTTCCAATTAAACTTGAAATATTGTGTTCTACCCTAGAATACAACCGTCTGTCTTAATGTATTGTTTTAAAAATTCGATCTCCATTCCTGACATAAGTGCAAAGTAAACAATTTCCCACATTTCATCGAAAGTTGAGATTAGGAGTAGCCCTTCAAGTGCTGTTTCTATTTTGACATTGGCTCAGCGAAGAGTTCATGGAGACTGGACCATCAAATGCTCTCTGCCAATCTGCCATTTTTCATGTCACTTGAGAAATGGACTTCTGAATTTTTTTTTTTTTTTTTGGTACTGCGGATTGAACTCAGGGTCACTCAACCACTGAGCCACATCCCCAGCCCTATTTTGTGTTTTATGTAGAGACAGGGTCTCACCGAGTTGCTTAGCACCTCGCCATTGCTGAGGCTGGCTTTGAACTTGTGATCCTCCTGTCTCAGCCTCCCAAAGTGCTGGGATTACAAGCCTGAGCCACCACACCTGGCTGGACTTCTGATTTTTTAACTTGATTTCTTCCAATATCTTTTATCCACATGGAGTCTTGATTATTGAAAGTTTATAAAAAAGTACATAACATGATCATAAATGGTGACAATGGAATCATGAAGCTGTTGAGGTGAGACTAGGCTTCGTAACAAACTGAAGCTGTAAGATGGCCTTTGAGAGAAGGGACCAGTGTTTCTATTTTCTTTCTCTGCACTTTTGTTACTTCTGTATTAAAACGTGTTCTGTAATCTCCCTCAAACCCTGATTTCAGGAGTCTAGCTTACACAGAGCTAGGAAAGTAAGCTTTTAATAATAGTTTTTCATTGTTTTTAATAATAGTTTTTAAACTAAAGTAAAAAGAGATTTTTCTTTGAACTATTTCCATATATTTGAACTCAGCAAAAAGTAAAAATGTTTAAAGATATACATCTAGTGAGTTCAAATAGGTAGTGGTGGCATAAGGAAGAGGGAAATCCCCAACAGAAAGGACAGGTTGAGAGTAGGAGTAGGAATAAGAGATTGCAGGACTTTTCTTTGGCTTATATAAAGAGGCTCCTCAAGCACTGATTGGAGAAATGTAGTACCAATTAACCTCAAGTAAGTCGGGACTGTACTCTTTATTTCTCTTTTTAATTCTTATGCCATTTTCTAACTGGGCCATCAATTGTCATTTAACCATATTTTAAAACTACATATGTTTTGAGGATTTGCATCCCTTCCTGTGAATGCTATCAAGGGACAGCCAAATGCACAGATACATAGGTGCTCTCCTCCCTCTGCTCTCAGGACTTTACTTCTCTTGTCCACACTGCTTACCCGCAGCCTTTCCTCCTGCTTGGAGACCCTCTAGCCTGACCCCCTCACTGCAAGCCCTAGGGGAAGGGCAGAGGGGTGGTGCTTCTTCCCAAGCTCTTCTCTGCACTAATATACCCACTTCCTCTCCCAGGTGCACAGAGACGACTCCACTTCTCCTGATTAGATTTATGCATCTTGGCCAACTTCCATTAGTTTCTGGAGTTCTTAGCATAAAAGCACTAAATGCACAGAACATAGACACTTAGAAGTTAGTTTTTTTTGTTTGTTTTTTTTAATGATGTGCTATTATTTTTTTATATCTTTATTGATTTTATGTGGTGCTGAGGATCAAACCCAGTGCCTCATGTATGTGAGGCAAGTGCTCAACCGCTGAGCCATAACCCCAGCCCCTAGAAGTTAGTTTTTTGTTAAAATACAATCTTCTTTTTTTTCTTTCAGTTTTTACTTTCAATTACTGAAGGGTAATTAACCACTACAAGCTGAATATGTTTGAAGTGTACAACCTGTTGTATACTTCTTGTTGTGTAACACAAGAAGTTGTGAGTTACACACATACATGGTAAAATAATCACTACAGTTGAGCTAATTAACACCACCCTGCATGGTTGTTAACTTCTGTGTGTATATGTGGTTTAAGCTGGAAGACCTACTGTCTGAGCAATGTTCAAATATACAATACAATAATGTTCACAGTACTGTCCATTAGATTTCAAGAACTTGTTCATCTTGACCAGCCTATTCCCATCTTCCAGGCCGTGGCAACAGCCATTCTTCTTTTGGCTTTGTGAGTTTGCCTGTTTTAAATTCCACATATAAGTGACTGAGACTTTACACTATTTGTCTTTCTGAGCCTGGCTTATTTCCTCTTGCATAATGCCTTCCAAGTTTATCCATGTTTTTGGAAATGGCAAGATTTCCCTCTTTTTAAGGGCTGAATAATATTTCAATTGTATGCATGGAAGCAGTGTGTGTAATTCATTCATTACTTGCTTAAAAAGAAATTCCTCATCGGGGCTGGGGTTATGGCGCAGTGGTAGCGTGCTGGCCTAGCATGCGGGAGGCACTGGGTTCGATCCTCAGCACCACATAAAAATAAAATAAAGATATTCTGTCCACCTACAACTAAAAAATAAATATAAAAAAAAAAACAAAAAGAAATTCCTCATTTGTGATTTTATGAGGCTTGAATATACACAGTACAGTAATCCAGCTCCATCATACCACAAAGACCCACATTCTTGGGAAAGAGGAAGCTGGATTCCTGCCACTTCTTCCTGGTCAGATAAACTACCACAAAAGAAAGAAAAAAAATCTTTTATTTAAGCTACTGTATTTTGGTATCTCTATTATTGAAGCAGCTTAGTTTTTGCTGTTCCAAGGACAGAGGTGAGCCTTTGTTTGCTTGTGTCTTCCTGTACTATGGTACAACTCTTCAGCATCCCAATGCCTTTGTTAACAGAAAGAAGAAAAGTTCTAAAAAGGAAGAAAAAAAGTGTTTAAAATGAAATACCTTGGTTAATATTTCAAAATGTTATTTCAGGAAAACAAACTTAAAAGAAGATAAGTGAGGATATGCTAGAGGAGTTATGCCAGAACAGGTAATCAGGTTAGCAATTCCATGGCCAGGAAGAACAGCAGGTGGCATCCAATCTGGTCATCCAAAGGGCAGCTAGTACCAGCTGTGGCTACTGTCACCTATGTATTCCAAATTTACTGAATCATTATATCATCTGCCTGATTACTCTTCCTATATTATAAAAGATTTTTATTTTGAAATAAATATAAATTTATAGAAAGTAACATCTTATATTCACTATTATACAATATTGAAATAAGGAAATAGATGTTGGTATAAGCCATAAAGAGAATTTGTATTTCTCAAGTTATATATATCCTAAGTTGTGGGAACGTGTATTTAACTATGCCATTTTCATCATGTTCAGCTTCACGTGACTAGCACCACAAACTATTTAACTGCATTATAAATGCAAGATTCCTTCATAGCCACAGTCTCTCCCATCCCTGAACATTGAAAATGATTAATTTGTGCTTTATCACTGTAATTGTTATTTCACAAATACTGCATAAATGAAATGATGCATTATGTATTCTTTTGAGATTTTTTTTCCTGTGTAAATTTCATTGAGGTTTGTCCAAGTTGTATGGATGAAGAGCTTTCTCCTTTTTGAATTGCTAAGTAATATTCCATGGTGCAAGGTCCCAGAGCTTATCTTGCCATTCACCCACTGACGGACATTTGGGTAATTGTACTACCAACAGAAAAAAGAAAAAAAAAATCCTTCATCACGGGCTGTGGAGCAGAAGTTAAGAGTCCCCACTAGGTCTCTATCGAATTTCTCATCATCAGGTCCTTTGGCCAAAGACATCACTGTTTTCACACATATTTGTCTGTGCGTGCTGATGGTTCCATTTTGCAAGAATATTCAGTAGCCAGACTAGAGGGAATAGGAGATTGAAAGAAAACACAAGGAACTTACCACATTGCCAATTATAAAGACCTGATGTTTTCAGCTGGTTTACCTTCTTCTCTTCAGCACTCAGTATCCTTTTATTGTTGTATTTTGAATAATTTCCAGGCTATCGGTGCTGGTTTAAGGAAAGGATCAGGGAGGAGTTAGTTCCTGAACTGAAATTCTTGACCATCTTTCAATTTGGTCAACAGACGTGAATTTCTGGGGATTGAATTGATTAAAATGCCGAAGATTTGAGACCTGGTGTGATTAGGTACCTTCTGCTCCAGATTGGGATATATTTAAGGTTGAATGAGCCAAAGTCTGAGTAGCCAAAGCACCTGATTAATTACTAAATGATTGAAGGTCCCCATTTCAAGAACTAGGTGATCTTGTGGAAAGACTGTTCACATGTGTGCTGCACATTTTAATTTTCCTCTGTGATTTAATTCTTTTCAAAACCTATTCCTCAATCAAGGTTGATTTGGGGTCGTAGGGAACATTTGGTAATGTCTGGAGGTATTATTGTTTGTCAAACTAGAAAAACAGGGGCTAAAGATACTTCTGAACACCCTATGATTCACAGAACAGCCCCCAACAGCAGAGTTATATGCCCCTACACACCAACAGTGCTAAGGTTGAAAAATCCTGCTGTCATCTTGTGTGAAATGATCCCATAACATTGATAAACTTCTTTGTAATCCCGGTAATCCACTCCTCATTGTTGAAGTTCTTTCTATTTGGAACAACAGCAAGCCTCATGTGAGATCCAGCTGTTGGGATCAGGTATATATTGCCATCCCGGTTCAATCCAAAGGAGACAAATCCTCCTTCATGGTGCCTTACAAGTGTCATTTTAGCTACGATCAACAACCACAAGAGCCCTAGAGTGTACAGGTGATATTGTATTATGTAAGAAGGCTATCACTGAAATGAAACTCAGAAAATAGGAAAGTTGATTAGTGCATTTTCATGAATGGGAGTTCACTGATGCTTGCTTTGAGCAAATGGCACCGTTTAGATAGTGGTCTACTAATATCTCAATAATGGCAACACTGATCCCTCTGTCTCCTAACTTTACAGTAATTGAAGTGTACAAAGCCTGCAGAAATACTTTGATCCATGGTTCAGTGGTAACCAGACATCTCATAGACCTTTCCCTTAAACATAGCTAGTTATGTTCATATGAAATGCTGTTTATCTCAGGGAGAAGAATACAGATGCACCATTTTGATAAAATATTTTTAATATATGAACAAAGTGATAAATATTTACTTCTTTTAAAATTTCCTTGGGAAGGCATATTTTTCTCTCAAGAATGCTTTCATGTAATTCAGAGGACTTGGTCTTAATCCTGAAAGCATTAGTTCTTTAGAATAAACCACTTAGTTTCAATGTTCCTCAGCTTCCAGATATAGTAATGTCAATCAAATATCCTCCAAAGATATTTCAAAAATACACTTCTACACTTTAATGGCACAGATGACCACATAGCTTATTATTTGGTGATAGGACATTATTTGGTAATAGATGTGAGCACTGAGCTAATTCATTGTTAATTCCTGATCGTGAGGTTCACAGAAAAACTTTGCTCCCCTCATTGACATTGTCAAGGGCAACCCTGGCTAGCAATATAGAAGCAATACATGTCCCAGCATATTTTCTAATTTAAAAAAATACTTCGTAAATTTGGTTTCATGTTTCATGGTGTACTTCTTAACTTGTCTTATTGCGTCCACCAAAAGCAAACACAAATTAACAAAATCTCTCAGTAAAAATTGTTTGCAATCTCAAAGAAATGCTTCAAAGAGTCATTTCTCAAATCAGATATCTCACCTAAGCCTCCTCTGCAGAGACAATCTGGAACCCACATCAACCGATCTTCTAGCAACACAATAATCCTATCTAATGAGAGGGACACAAAGTAGTTATGTGGCTTTCAATGTGACCTTTGCAAATTAGCTGGTTGACCAGGTTATTTCAATACCCCTGACTGGGACACGACTCAGGATACTGTAATGAGACTTAGCATCGCTGTCTTAGTTCATTTGTGCTGCCATCAAAATAAATAAATAAAGCCTAGAGACTGGAAAATTCATAAAGAGCAGAAGTTCATTTCTCATCATCCTTCAGGATGGGAAGCCCAAGATCAGATGATGACAGGCTTGGTTGTCTGGTGAAGGATGCTCTCAGCTTCCGTGATGGCGCCTGTGGCTGCACCTTTCAGAAGGAGGAAGCCATGTCTTCATGTGGCAGAAGGCAGAAGGACAGAAAAGTCAAACTGTGTGAAGAATCTTTTTAAAAGTGTCACTACTGTCCACAAAGGGGGCTGCCTTGCCTATCACCTTTTAAAGGCCCCCTGCTTCCTTCTATTACGTTGGCCACTAAATTCCAACACCTGAAATTTGAAGGGGACACATTCACACTGCCACAATTGCCTTCATGTCTGTCTTCTGGAAAGAGAAAAGGATGTGTAAATTGTCTCTCCAAGTCCACTTGGGCCTGACATCCCCTCCCATAGCCTTTGCCACCAAGGGTACAAAGAAATCTGGTCCTTGTTATCCCCATCCCAGCTCACTCTGGCTCAACAAGAACAGGACAGAAGTCAGGTTCATTACAGAATTTCCATAGCTGCTGCTGCTTTTAAAGGAAAATAGTTTTGTGATTACCTAAATGAAAGGAATTTCAGAAATTCACAGTGAGAGAAGAACAGATCATTTTCATTCTTACTTGGCTGAAGGGCAAAGCTTATGACGTTTAAAATTCTGTTGTATCATATCCATAGAAATCTGTCTGCTACAAAAGCATTCATTCTTCCCTTGATGGCCCATATGGTTACAGATCCTAATAAAAATAAGGGGCTGAACTGGGATTAATATGCTTTATCTCAATGTCCACTGCAATGTTCATTAGGTATTCCTATGTGCTACCTAAAAATATAAACATCATTACAGATAAATTCCCCTATCCTGATGAATCCATTCACCCCCCAATTCAATGTGAAACACTGCACTGTGTGTGGAAAAAAAAAATCCCTCGAACCAGGGAAAGAAATTGAGCTTTATAATAAAAATACTGTTTTCGAGGCCAGAATAGTCACATTAATTATGCAACCAGTGCTACTTTGCTTAAATTACCACAGCCTCTGCATCTGAAAAGCCTTATTAAATAGTTATGTCCCTGTATATTTAAAGAAAGAGAGCTTTCTTCATTTGATTAAAGTATTTTTATTGTGTCAAATTGCAGTCTAATAATCCTATATATTTCACTTCTACTCTCTTGACTCCTTTTCCTTCTTCCCTTATGCAGAAAGATACATAGGAAGAAAACTAATATTATTTCAGCCACACAGTCTCACCAAAGCAAATACATGAAATTTCAAGATGGTTTAAAAAAAATAGTGGAGAAGACAATCAGTATAAAATTACCAACTGTTCCCTGACAAAAGTTTGTCTTAAGCACTTCAGTCTCTGTGTGTTTGTTTAAAGCAGTTCTGAATACCATTCAAATGCTTTCCCCTTGCAGTGTGAATTAATTTCAGCTGACAAAGTAAAAGTCTCCACTCATCTCCAATTCCCCTTAAGTAAGCAAGTCACCCTTTCTCAAGGAAGAAGCAAGTTATAGTGCTTTCCCCTTTGAAAACGTCAAGAAAAATAATGGGCCTAAGAACAGTTTCTTTGTGTGAATGAAGTGCCTTTACCTCTCTGTAAGGACAGTCACTCTAATGCACTGTTACTTGTATTAAAAGCAGAGAAGGTTAGAGCTACAAGCTGAGCTTAGTTAACATTTGGTTTCCATGGACCACTTTTTTGGTTTGCGTTTTGAAGTTCAGTTATTGTGATATTACAAATTGCTTTGATAAGCATCTCAGTACATGTGTGTGAGATGTCCCTTGAACTCTGGAGCAGAAAGGGACTGAAATCATAGCAAGATGGTAGACCCTCCTTTGGGCCTTCCTTGGTTTAATCTATCAAAACAGACCAAGGAGTTATGTTACAATTTGATGACTCCCATGAAGAGCTAAAAACATTATCTTGACTGTCATGTTAGGACATATCAACAGGCACTTAATGAAATGCACAGCAATGTGACCTATTTTACTGAACATTTGATTAATCATAGGGTTGTGTCAAAAATAATATCAGCCTTACAAATATTAAGGCATTGTGTGGGAGATAATAAAATGAGCTCTGGGCATTGTCTGCTGTTATTAAAGAAATGCCCTAAGTTAATTCAATTCTTCAATAAGTTACACATGAAACAAAAAAGTTATTTCCATTTTAAAAAAGAAAATTATAAATGAAGGAGTAAATTTTTAGCTTGATATTATACTAAAGACTGATGGCAATTTGGACAATATCAACATTGCAGATTATAAAAATAATAATTAATATTTAGCTATGAAATATATTAGGTAATTATTTTTTAGCAGAGCATCTTTCCAAGATATCCAAAATGTTTTAATGCTAATTTTCAATCTAGTTTACTTAGTATTTTTTTTTGCAGGGGTGGATAGCTGAGCTTTGAACCCAGGGGCTCTTTACTACTGAGCAATATCCCTGTCCCTTTATTAAATTTTTGAGACAGTGTATCACTAAGTTCCTCAAGGCCTCTCTAAGTTTCCAAGCAGGCCTTGAATTGCAGTCCTCCTCCTGCCTCAGTCTTCTGAGTCACTAGGATTACAGACATGTGCCACCATGCCTGGAAATTGACTTTTTTTTTTAGTATATACTAATATTAATATAGTATTAGTGGATACTAACTTACATGGCATGAAGGCACAGCACATGAATGTCTTCAGGGATTGAACCTCTGGTTCAGAAGGAAAGACATAATAATAGAAAATCAAGTTAACAAACTAGGCTGATCTAGATTTTTTCTTCTGTAAACCTGTCCGAAGAACTCAGTACGAAGTTCTGTGTTTTGGGTTAGGCAGCTCACATCCATCTTCCTCCCCTCAACTTTACCAGGAGCTCCTACATCCACTCCTTGAAGTTTCACAATTGCCAATTATCTGACACATTTGCTTTATTTTTCCCTGTCTTGTCTCTTACTTTGTTTCTGTCTCTGTCTCTTTCTGATCTTCTTTTTCTCTCTCTCTCTCACTTTTGCTCTCTCTCCCCACATATGTATGCATGTACATAGATATATGTACATAGGTGAATAATTTCCTTCTTAAAATACATGGATAGTTTCCTAAGGAAGCAAAACCTTTGTCATATAGAAAAATACTTAAAATATAAAATTTCTAACACAATAAAATTAAGATGATTAATTTTCAAGAATTTTGTTATATCACCAAAATGTTGAAATTTTCAAATATTCCCAATTGTCTACCCTAATTTTCTTTAGACCCATCAATCAACATTCACACATCACCTTTAGTGATTGTGCTTCTCCAGGCACTTTTAATCTGGAACATCCCCTTGCCTTCTTCTTGTTGTTGTCCATGAGGCTGAATCATTTAAGAAAATGACTGGCCAAGAGGGTTTGTCTGATGCTTCCCTCATGATTAGATTCATGTGACATTTCTATAAGGATGTTTCATAGGTGGTATATACTTCTTGTATCATAAAATACATATGTGTTTTGTACATATTTTATGTATCATAAAATAAATATAAATTTGCTATTGTAACAATAAATTTGTTTTCATGGTTTTCTTCATGATAAAGGCATATTTTGCCTTTTGTAATTGGTAAGTAATCTCTACAGTGTCTCTCTCAATTTATGTGACTTATTCTGCTGTCCCTAAGTCTTCCACAATACTCTTATTATCCATTGATGATTCTTGCTTGAATCAAATAGTTAGGGTTGTAAAATGATGATTTTTTTTTAAAAACGAATCATTTCTTCTACATTTATTAATGCTATTCTTCTGTTTTTTATCATGTCTTAATAATCAATGATTGAAAAATGACTCATCATGAAACCAATGGGAATAATAGTTTCCACTGCTTAAAGTAAAATATGCAATAGAGAACTAAAAGGAAATTTGTGGAGTATTTTGTTTATTGCAATTTTCCCAAGAGAATTGTGCATTCAGCAGACGGACTATTGTGTTTGTGAGCTTTTCACTGGAGACACAGTGTGAGTCAAACATGGCTGCTGGCCTCCAGCTGCTCAGGTGTGTGTAAGCAAAGACGCAGTGCAGACAGTTAACGGGTGCAGTATAAACTTGAGAATATACAATTACATCAAGGGGCATCAGGAGGAACTTCAAAAAATAGGGAACATTTGAACTGTATCCTGAGGAGTAAGTTGTAACTTCTCATATTAGAAAAGAGAAAGAAAGAAAATACTTAGGCAACTGAAATGTATACCTTGCAAAGGATAAGGAGAAATGGAAGGTTAATACCTATTTAGGAAACCATGAAACATTTTGTATGTGTAAAGGGCAGGTTATATGGAAGGTATAGTAATATACAAAGGTGCAAGGGTAACGAAACAATGATGATAATGTTTATTTAATACATATTTATTTGTCTTTCTTTTGCAGATGAGAAAAAAGATTAAGTCACCCAAAGACTCAAAACTTGTGAGTGGAGGAGCCGAATTCTCAAACCAAGAGTCTTGGAACAGCACCCACATTCTTGTTTACCTTAGACTGTGCTATTCCTCTTTTTCAAAAAAATCACATCTTTATCATTTGCCATGCATCAGGCACTGTGCCAAGAACATTGCATGTATTATTTCAATGAATCCTCATAATAAGACCACAAAAACAGTTATTATCATTAGATGTTTACAAATGGGAACACTGAGGCAAGAAAGTTAAAGCAACTTGCTTTTAGTCATAACATTAGAATACTATATGGAACAGGGACTGCTAATCAATATGAATTCTTATAATGCAATGAAGATTCTAATTCCTTTATAGATTCATTCTTGAGTTCACTCTTTCAACTGCTGAGTAGGGCAAACTAGCTACCTTCTGAAGAGGAAATAAAATTTCACAAGATCGCTTTCATTATTAGTACCAGAAGCAGTATAGTAAACATTTAATGAGCACATATTGTAAGGATTATGGTAATCAACTGTATAGACCTTACCTAATTTATCTTAGAGGTCAAATAGGGAAGTATTCAATAAGAAAGAAGCTCTGGATTATTAGCAGCTAAGTAAACACAGGAATGGAATTATAGAATAAGAAAGAAATTCCAGGTAAATAAATACCTTTAGTTGTACCAAGACTGAAGAAATTTTTATTGGCTGCTGCTTGAATCAGGGAAGAATTTTCATAGTGTTTTATTCACCAGTGCAAGAACATTTGAGACTGAGCTAGAGTGCAGTTGCTGTTTTTGGTAATTGTGTACCTTGTGTGTTTTTATGTAGCCTGCAAAAACTCCATTTCAGTCATATTGTAAACTACATGGAACCTGCATAACCACTTTGGCTACAAATATTGTTCTTCAGATAAACAAAACCAGAAAAGTTTATCATCTCTAAGGAGACTGTATTAACCAGGCTTATTTCTAGGTATCCATTACACAGGACACAAGGAAAGTTTTGTTTCTATCCTTTTGGAAGTTATTACATCCAAAAATGTGAGTGGATCTCTTGAACAAATTTTCATCCTGCCAGAAATACTGAAACATATAAGTCATTTTCATCCTGAGAGCACAAAAGAAAAATTATCCATTTCTTTTTTGAATACTTTTAAATTTCATTTCCATTTGATTGATCTTAAGTTTATATTGTGTTACAAGAAGTGAGACAGGAAAGCAAGTTTGTATTCCATATGGCTTATCAGGAGTAATAGTTCCAATGCCATTACATGGAAAATGCAGTTTTCCCTGCTGATAAATAAGACTGCTATATTACATAGTAACATGCAAATTAATTTGTGCCCATTTCTATATTCTGCATGTGCTTCCATTGACCAGTCCAACATTTGTGAGAAGAGCACTATTAATTACTCATGCTTATACTGCTACAGCCAATGCCCCACATCCATTTTTCTTTTATATCAAAATGTTCCTGCCTTTCAATACAGTGGATTTCCAAACAAACCTTAGATTTAACTTTAATAGCTTTCAGAACATTATGTTGATATCTTATTAGAATCATGATTTCTTAAAATAAAAGTGATCGTACTATCAAAGAACATAATATGAATTTTAATTTATTCTTTACATGAGTCTCTGTAATATTTTTAATTACATTATTATCTAACACTTATTAACATATTTTTTTCTTTTGTACTGGGATTAAACTCAGGGATGCTTAAACACAGGGCCACATTCCCAGATTACCTTGTTTTTGTATTTTCTTTAGAGATAGGGTCTCAATGAGTTGCTTAGGGCCTCACTAAATTGCTGAGGCAGGCTTTGAACTCAAGATCCTCCTGCCTCAGCCTCCCAAGCAGCTGGGATTACAGAGGTATGCCACTGTCCCAGATTGTTAACATTTCTTGATGTGGTTATTCTTATGTACTGTTTTATTGTTGTAAGAAGCAAATACAATTTCCATTATTTTTTCTGATTTGTTATTATGGATTTGATCATATGATCATAATATATTTTAGTAAATACTATGTGTCTTAAGTTGAAAATATTGAGAAAAGAATAATGCCAATTGGACCTTGAATGAGTTAATAATATATGTTCACTGGAAAGATTCCACTTGAATATTTTGTTCAGCATTTGTTTTCCCATTCTGTTTTTCAGTTTATTCAGTTTTTGATTTATATGGAGTCACCTTCCCTAGTTTCAGCGTACAGTGTTGTGAGTTTTAAACAATGGATAGAGTTGTAACCATCGCTAAAATTGAGATCCAGAGTAAACGTGCTGTCACTGAAACCTCCTCATACTGCGCCTTTGTAGTCACCCCTCTCTCCTCTCAGCTCTGGCAACCTTTGCTCAATTCTCCAGCATCAGTCATTTTCCCCAGAGTATCTGTCAACTCCGTGACAGTGAGTCTTGCCTCTCACTAAGCATAGTCACTTGAGACTCACCCATGGTGTTTTGGGCACCTATAATCTATTCCTTTTTATTGCTTAGGAACAGACCTTTGCACGGATGGAAAACAGTTTATGCTTCACCCAACAGTTGAAGGACATTCCAGTTTTCAATTTGGGGAAATTACAAATAAAGCTGTTATAAACATTCATATATAGTTTTTTTTCTTTTTTGTTAATGTGAATTCAAGTTTTCACTCATGTTGGGAGCGAAATTGCTGTGTCATACAATAAGTGTATATTCAACATAACGGGAAACTGCCAAACTGTCTTTTGCTTTGGCTGAATCTTTTTCCATTCCTACCAATAATAAAAGGGAGTTTCAGCTTTTCTTCTTCTCTGGTTTTCAGAAGTTTAATTATGGTATGTGTCCATTATGGGGTTTTTGTTTGTTTGTTTGTTTGTTCCAGGTAATGAGAATTGAATGCAGGGGCCTTTAAACACTGAGCCACATTACCAGCCCCTTTTTTATATTTTATTTAGAGATAGGGTCTCGCTGACTTGCCTAGGGCTTCTCTAAGTTGCTGAGGCTCACTTTGCACTCAGGATTCTCTTGCCTCAGCCTCCTGAGCAGCTGGGATCGCAGGTATGCACCACCACTCACAGCTGTTATGATTCTTTTCAAGTTTATCCTTTCTTGATTTCCTAAATTTCTTGAATTTATATTTACGAATATCCCTCAACAATTTTGGAAAGCTTTTGAATTTTTTTTTCAATTTTTTCAACCATCTTTCTGCTCTTTTTTAAACAATCAAATGACATGAAACTAAGAAGACCCTTTTCACATTGTTCCTGAGTTTCCTAAGACTATTCATTTTTTTCCAGCCTTTTGTCTTTCTGTTCTTCAAACTAGATAATTATATTGATCTGTTCTTTTGTTCAAAGGCTCTGCCCCACAGTGTCTCCATTCATTATGAGTCTACATAGTTATCAGTTTAAATGTTTTATTTTTCAGTTACAAGTCTTTCATTTGGTTCTTTCAAAAATACATTTTTTTCTGTGTTAAGAACTTCTGCCTTTCCGTTCAGTTTAAGAATGTTTATCTCAAAGTCATTATGTTTTTAATTAGAGCAGTATAGTTATACATAGTAGTTGGCTTCATTTTGACAAAATCATACATGCATGGAATTTGATTTATTCCATTTCATTACCAGTTTCCTCCTTTTTCCTCCCCCCCTCCCTCCCTGAGTTCTCCTTGCTCTACTGATCTTCCTTTTGCTTATTTATTTTTTGATTGGTGTTTTCTACATATACATAAAGATGAAATTCCCCATGGTATATTTATAGGTGACCACAATGTGATTTTATCAAATTCATTCCTCATCACCCCCTTTCCTGTCCCTCCTCCTTCCCTCTCCATCTCCTCCTTCTACTCCATAGATCTTCCCTGTCTTTATGATATCTGATCCACTTCCCTTCCTTCCCTTATTTTTCTCTAGCTCACATATATGAGAGAAAGTATTAGACCCTTGATTTTGTGAGTCTGGCTCATTTCCTTAGCATGATGTTCTCCAGTTCCACCATGGAACATTATTAGAAGAGTTGCTTTAAAGTCACCACCTGATAATCCCAATGTCTCTGCTTCATTTTGGAACTGTCATTTCCTGATTAGCATTTCACTTGAGAATTATCCGGCATTTCTGCATTTATTTAATTTAGTAGTTTAAACTGTATCCCAGAAGTTCTGAAATATCACTTTGTGAGACAATGAGTACTACTCAAATTCTTCCAAGTATGTCAACTTCTTTTTTTCTTTCTTTTAGGAGGAAATCAACCCAGTTAGATTCAGACCACATATCTATCCTGCTTTCTGGTTGGCTGTTCTAATGTTCATTAAATTATCAAGACCAATGGTATTTTGTTTTTATCTCTGACAGACAAGGTGCCACTCAGCAGTTAGTTGGGATATTGGATGTTTGCTTATAAAGACTTTGCTATATTAGTTTGGGTCTGTACCACATATATGAAGCTCAGGACTAAGCCCCAAATTTGTTATTTTTCATATATAGAAAAGGAAATTCAACCTCTCTGTACCTCTCTCTCTCTCTGGGAATCTTAACACACATACGCTGGCTCCGAAAACTCCTTTTCTTCAGCCTGCAGCCATAAAAACAGTAGTATTTTTAGTCTTTCATCACTTAAAGTTCTGTTGTACAGTTCCTGACAACCAGCACCATTGTGGGGGAAAGCAATGAGAGAAAAAAGCCAGAAAAATAATGGGGCTCCCCCTGCACTCTGTAAGGAGCGTGTGAGCTCCTTTTCCAGGTCTACTTTCCAAAAACATAAATTTCTCTGAGAATGATCTAGGCTGAGGTTGGCCTGAGAACAGGAGAAGGAGAGAAGAATAAGAAGAAAGAAGACATTTAAATAGAGTTTTCTTCTACATCTTAGAGCTCACAGGATCCCTTTATTCCTGGTTCTCTGTCCAGGAAGATTGAGTTTCTCTTGGAGGTTTTGTTACATGCAACTGTTGTATGTTTCTTTGCTTTACAAGCTGGGAAATGAAATAGGAAAAAAAAATGGGAAATTACCTCCAATAAAATGTTCCTCAAAATTGTACTCCCCTCCCAATATGCTCTTTACTGCTAATCTTTCAGTGTTCAGGTGTCATTTTTTGTGTATTGTGCCAGGTTTTCAACACCAGTGATGGTGACTGGCTATAGTGAAATTACTCCATCTTGCCTAGCACCTAAAACCTCAACTCCTTTTTGAAAAGACATGATAGATTACGTATACAGTCAATAATAATGTATTGTGCATTCAAAAATAACTGATTAATTTTAAATGTCTTTCCATTAAAAATGATAGGTAATGCATGTTACTTAGTGTGATTTAATCATTTCACATTGTATACATATAACAAAACATCACATTGTGCCCCACAAATGTACAGAGAGGTGACTGGTCAATCAAAAATAACATTAAGAGCAACTGTCCAAGATGTAGAAAATAAAAAATAATAATTTTTCAAAAAGTCATCACATATTGCAGAATGGTGCAGGAACACACAATAATATCAAGAAACTAAAAAATAGTTACGATTTTCTATTCCAATGTCAATTACGAAACACTGGGATATTAACCAGTTATAAACTTTGAGATGATTCAAAGTTTCTTTTTCCTTTTTCAGGGAAGAAAATTATTCAATAGCTAATCATTTATTTCTTCTACATTTGCATCAAGGGGTGATGGCTAGTTGATTGCATGAAAGTACAAGTTCCCTTTTAAGCAACTTTGCCTCCCATATGTCTGGTATATAAAGTGCATGGCTTTCTCTTTAGCCAACAATTTAGAATGTCTTTACTAAAAGCTCTACTCAGAATATTCAGTTATTAATGAATTATGACCTGGATATTTCTCAATGGTTCATTTAAAGAATTAGATTTTTAAGACTTAGACTAATGGCCATATTAACTCTGCATTCTCCTAGATCTTAAAACTCCATTAATGAATTAGAGTAGTATAGAAATAAAAATGTACCTGAATAGTTGTCTCAACTGTGTTGTAAAAATGCTTTTACTTTATTTAAAGTTGTTTGATATGTGCATTACTTGTTTGATTTGTATTAATGTTTTTGCCAAAACCAGTGTTCAGAACATTAGCCATTGTGTTATCAAATGGCTCTTTTAGATAATCACCAACTTCTTTGCCAAGATTAATTTTTTGGAGAAAAAAACTATAAGTGAATTACATGGTTTCTTTTGTTAGATAAAGAAAACAATAGAAACCAATCTGTTTCTCTTTCACACTAATTGCCCAAAGAATTACAAGCAAATTCAGTGCCCATTTGTAACATTCTTCTTAGGTAAGGTGCATAACTGCACCTACATCTGTACCTTTCTACATGACCTCTATTCAGTGTTTTTGAAATCAGTTTTATTCAGAAATAATATATCTAGAATAAAATGTTCCCATTTTAAAAGTATACTTTGATATTTTCTCACAAATATATAAACTATGCGATTTCAACCAAAATAGAAAGCATTGATTATCTCAGAAGTTTGTTTTGTACAATTTTGTTTTCAACTATTCCATTTTCCCCTGTCATTATAATTTATTTTCTTCCATACTAAAATTTCATATACTTGGAATTATGTGGCATGATTCTTTATTTGGGTCTGGTTTCTTTTGTTTTTAGTGGTGTTGTGCTTGTTGATTGTCTCAACTCAACCATATTACTTTCATATTTTTCATGTTAAATATCTATGATTTTTCTTGAATGTGTTACCCTGTATGTAATATGTCTTTGTTTTTTGGCTAATTTTTGTTGTTGTTATGGTTACCTTTTCTTTATTACTGTTTTTAGAAATTTCATATGATATGCTTTGGTGTGGTGGTTTACATTGTTTTTAGTTTGCCTGGCTTCTTTAATCTTGGTTTTGTGTGTTTCTAGTTCTTTTCTTTTCTTTTCTTTTCTTATTTTTCCTCTTCATTCACATCTTGGCTATTCATTATTCAACTATTTTTTTCCTATGTACCACCAGACTCCAATTTTCTGTGTGTTTTGCCCCATAGGTCATGTTACTAAGATTCTCTTAAAACTTATTTAGGTCTTTTCTCTCTTTGTAATTCAATTTGGCTAATTCATTGCTGGGTCAAAAGTTCACTGATCTTTTCTTCTTCTGCAGTCTCTGAGCTGCTATTAATTCCATCCAGTAAATCTTTTTATTTTCAGATATTTTAACTTTCCATATTAGATATTTCATTTGTTCCTCCTACTTTTTTTTTCAAACAAATTCTTTACATTCATGCTCATATCTTCCTTAAAGTTTTGGCATTTTGCCTATTCTTACATGGTAGTCATCATCCCTTATCTAGGTGTACTTCAATTGATGAGTTTTTTCTCCTAGTTATGAATTATATTTTTTATTCCTTGGTATATCTAGCAATTTTTATTCACTTCTGAACATTGTACATGCTAAATTGTTGAATGTCTGGATTTTATTTTCTTCCATCAGAGAATGTTGGATTTCATTCTGGCTCAGGGTAAATTGCTTGAAATTCATGCTGTTCATTCTAAAATTTACTTTTAAGTTTTGTTAGGACTAAAAAATCCTTTACTCGTAGGCTAGTGTTTTAACAAAGGTCTTCCATGTCTGGAACCTCTACTAAATAATATTAATGTTTAATTAAATCATTCCACTCTGGCAAGTCAGAATTTATACATCATAAACTTTGGAGTTTGTCCAACTTAAAGATTCCTGGTAGTTTTTTCTGCTCATTCTATACATACACAGAGTAATATAGTCTAGTAATAACAATAGTCTCAAAGACACTCCTATGCAGATTTCTGCAGTGCTGTGAAGGTTATTGAGTAGCTCCCTTCCCTCTGCTATTCTACAGAGGAATCCCTCTCCTCACTCCTTAGCACACTCAAATGTTTGTCTTCTTTTCTCAATCAAAATGCATGTTTCCTTTGGGTTTCCCTCCATGCCTTGGTGCAGAGACAGTGACTATGTGGCAGTTCTACTTTGTTTCTGTTTCCCTGGGGATCATAATCCTGGGATGCTTGCTGATGAGTGCCTAAAGAGAGTTGTTTCATATATTTCGTCCAGTTTCCAGTTGTTGATCAGCAAAAGAGCAAATCAACTACCAATCCCTCTATTATGGTAAAAGTAAAAGCAGCAGTTAGTTTTTCATTTTACTTTCTTTAGTCATTCTGTTTCATAATGCAATATTCCTTTCAGAATATAAGTACATACATTCTGTATACACCTCCCCCAAAATTCTGATGAAATGGAAAAACATATATTTGACTCAAAGAGCATAATTTTTATTCAAATAATTAATGTGCCTTTTAAGTATTCCTTGACTTTCAGAAATTATTTAGTAACTACTGATGTTTAAATTCCTTGAAGAACTTAACAGGAAAATGGACTCAAAAGATTCAAAGCTCAAAAAGGAAACAATTTATATTTTGTTTTGTTTTGTTTTTCAGGTGAGAAAATATTAATAGTTCTTCCCACACAAACTTTGGGATCTGCTTTACTTTGGGCTCATAAGACGGAAATCCACATCAACTGCTTTCCATACTCATTCACCTAGAAAGACAGCAGCTTACCAGTGCTATAATTCTTTAATTTTAAAGTGTCCAAAAAATTTTGAAATTTTTTATGATTTTATTGCCACAGAAATGGTAAAACATTGTTCAACAAACTTAATAAGAAAAGGTATCTTTTGAAATAAAAATAATAGATACTATTTTAATTAAATGAAGTATAAGATAATTAGAGTTTGAATTTATAAGATCATTTTATTGTCTACATCTGAGTATTCATAGCCATTGTCTATCTCTGAATAAGTCAGATATGGCCTAAAAGCAGCAGGACTAAGAAGACTTGGGTGCCAAAATCTGACAGTGATTATTCCTGTCAAATAAAACATCAGGATCATTTCTACAAATGCACTGTCTTAAACTATATGAGTTAAAAGATGTTATACATAGGCATACATTTTTTCTAATGTTTTTAATGATGACATTGTTTCTTTAATAGCTACATCCTGCTATGCCCAGTACCCACGTATATACATGTGAAGTCTTACCTGGATAATCTGTAGCAATATCACCCAGTCAGACAGCAATTTTGGTTCAGCATAGCAAAGGAGACAGTAGATTTGATGGTGTCATCTGTTGTGTTCTTATGAAAAGTTTTACATTCTTACACAAATTTTAGGATGCCTGCTCAGACCTCTGCTGACTAATGTTCTTTAAAAAATTCTAGTACCCAGGGAGCTAGGCGCAGTAGCACATGCCTGCAATACCAGAGGCTGGGGAGGCTGAGGCAGGAGGATCGTGACTTCAAAGTCAGCTTCACCAATGATGAGGCACTAAGCAACTCAGTGAGGCCTTTAAATAAAATACAAACTAGGGCTGGGGATGTGGCTCAGTGGTCAGGTGCCCCTGAGTTCAATCCCCGATAGGAAAAAAAAAAAAAATTCTAGTATGTAGGGAACATTTTCATAATTCTCTTCCTATTATTCAGAAATAATCTTAAATTTGACTTCACCAAAATGATCTTTTTCAAAATGCCACATTAAACAATCCTTCTCTGTAACATTTTTTATTGTAAAATTCTGCATAGAACATATTATCCAATATATGTCTTATTTGTTTACTTACTTAATTGCCATTCCTCAGTCCCCTCTCATGTCAAAATAAAATGTGAAATTCTCCAGGGCAGAATTTTGATCTCCTGTTTCTTACATATCCCTGGCATCCAAGGTGGGCACTGACAGAACTATTTGTTAAATTATGAAATGGATAAAAGATTTTCTGTAGGGTGACAGTGGAGGAGGTGATCTCCATATCTTAGTCCATATGTAAAGAGGACCTGAACAATAAAATCCAGTGCTATTTTCCATATGCTTACCACTACATTTCTAATATATTTTTGGTCATCATTTTATGACCACACATGGAAATTAATCATAACAATCAGTTCCTGTGGCTCTCACATGTTACAATGACATTTAACGTGATAGTTGGGGAGAATTGGGATGATTGAGCACAGAGCACTGGGATGGGTCTTAGAACTAAGTCCTTTTAGGCCATTGGAAATCAACATTTGGGTCATGTGTGTTCAGAAAACAGGTTTTAGTATACAAAGAACTATATATGCGGATCTTAAGGGATTTTAACATGCAGTAATAGGGCCCAAGTGAAGAATATTGAAAGCCTTTATTGAGTGACATGGACTTGTTCTGAGAGGCAGGAAGCATGGAGACATTAAGGAAGTATCTCTGCAGCTCATTTAGTCTTTTGCAGAATTCAGGAGAGGGACAAGACAAGACAAGGCGCTGGAGGATTAAGGAATAGGACAGGATATTTCTCAGAGCTGAACCAACTATCTCCCATTAAGTTTCAAGCCCACAGCAGCCAATTGCCCCAATGTTAAACTATTAATAACATGCAATTTCTTTTATGCATATGAGCTCCAGGATCAAATGATGGCTTGAACTTTACTAATTGGCTAACTTTGAGCCAGTACAGTAGTGTTCCAAACTGTGGGTTCCTCATGTGAAAATGCGGGAATAGCCAGCACTGTGGCACACGCCTGGAATGTCAATGGCTCAGGAGGCTGAGGCAGGAGGATTGCGAGTACAAAGCCAGCCTCAGCAACAGTGAGGTGTTAAGCAACTCAGTGAGACCCTGTCCCTAAATAAAATACAAAATAAGGACTGGGGATGTGGCTCAGTGGTTGTTGAGTGCCTCTGAGTTCAACCCACCCCACCAAATGCAGGGGCATTTGCTTCATCAGGCTGTTGGAAAACTGAAGGTAATCTTCAGTTAAGTACTTAGCCTGGATACATTGCTTGATGACACCTAAATGAATGTGGCTCTTATGATTACTAATCCTCAATTGGGACAGAGTCACCTCAGAACTGAAGCAGCCCCGAGGCTTCAAGCTGCAGAAACTGGGCATTCTCTGTTCTTCATTGAGCTACATGCTCTATTAAAGACCCTAGAATGATCTTGGCTGAGAACTTCATGCATTATGGAAAGAAGGTCAAATTTAAGGTGTGAACCCACACATTACAACTATTTTATTTTTCAATTTTTGATCTCTGTGGTGGTTGAAGAAATGATATATTTGAAGATTCAGAAATAAACACTGTTCATTAGAATAATTTGACATAGAATTTTTTCCCCATGGGTTCATTTGAAGCCAAGATTTTTAGGTATTGGCAGACCTTGACAAAAAATCTTTTATGTACCAAGAGACTTTATTTATATAGTGGATATTGAACATTTTGCGTTTACTGCCAATATTTCATTATTTTTGATTTGGAATGCACACAATTATACTCTTTCAAAATAGTTTCTTTTTTCAATGACTACCACTAAAGTAATTACAAAGTAGCTCTGATTGGGGCAAAGAGTGTTCTTTAAACTAAAAATGGATTTTAATTGAATTGTGATCAAAAGTGATTTTTTTAAACATGGTAGCAGCGCTCAATATTGTACTGCAGAGAACTTCTGGAAACAGATTTTTTTATTGTATCTCAAGAAGAGTTCAAGCATCATAGTTTTTCATTTCAAGTAATGAGGAAAATTCAATTGATTTTAGAACTCTAGACTTTAAGGCAAAAAAAAATTTTTTAAAGAATAATTAAGAAAATGACCTGAATACTTTCAAATATCAAAATAACCATATTTCTTGATGACATGTGATCACAAGTGAACTTACCACATCTAAAAATCATAAATCACAATTAAAGGCAATAATACAAACATAAAAAGTAATAAAATAGCAATTCCCATTTTGCTTTGAATATGCTTCACGATGTGAATGAAAGATTCTTTAGATATCGAGGTTTGGGGGAAATGATATAGTGCATCTCTGCAAAAGATCAATTAAGCCTAAGGTGATTATCAAATTTCTTAGCCTTAATGGTACTTCATCATCAGTAAAAGCACTACCTACAAGTCCATCTTGTATTACAGAAGCTGCTTGGCAACTCAGTATTGCAACAAGTCAGAGACAGTTCTTGAAAGTTTCTTGAAAGGCAAAGATGACCTCATTGAGTACCTTGGGAGGGCCGGATCCCCTTAGCCTTGAAGCTCTCCACAATGAACTACACAGGACAAGGGAGGGCACAGCTGCAGCCACTATTCTCTGCGAGGACACTTTTACTATTTCTCCAAGTGGGTGTTTCAGCAGCAGTTGAAAGAAACATGAATTTTCAATACATTCTGCAGAGAGAAATGAGATATTTTGACTGAGATATATTATCCTGTCCCACTTTGTAGCAAAAAGGCAGTAAAGTGTTTCTGCAGGGTCAAGTAGCAGAGGAGTCATCAGCCAGTGGCAGCAAAGGCATTCATGCAGCAACGTCCAAGAGTGGACAGAATGTGAATTAGGCTAAAGTCAAGGATTACAAAAGAAAAAAGCAACAGTCCCCCAAACGGAAGGTCTGTGGCCCCAGTGCATGGTCCAGGCTACAAAAGAAGATATTACTAGCAATGACGATTTCAGTACCAGCCAAAGAAAGTACAGAAACACAAAGACTGCCAGCCTGACAAGGCCACGGCACCTTGTTTAATTTACTTTCCTTAAAGAGGACCTGATGATTTCTGAATAGATTTTGAAAATGAGACGAACATCCTTTGGGATTGTTTTCAAAGCTTGTAGAACATCTATAGTATCGAAAGGCAAGATCACCTTAGAGATAGACATTGCTTATCAATACATCCGGGATCCAGCAAGAACCAGCAGGCCAAGGTGTCAGCAGGAAACATGACCTGTGCAGGTCCTCACATCGGCTTTGCCTCTGAGTGAAAACTTCTTCACTAGATTTTTTTCTTTTATTTGCCACCATTTCTCATTTATAGCATGTTTTATTTAGTTTGTACTGCTGTAACAAATTGCCATAGCCATAAAAAATTACCATACCATAGTGAATACATAGTTTTTTTTTTAATGATGAGAAATAATAATTTACAGTCATGGATAACTTAACAATGGTGATATATTCTCAAAAATGCATTATTAGGTGATTTTGTGTTTGTAAAAACATCGTACAGTATGTACTTACACATACCTACAAGGTATAGGTCGATCCCTTGATATGGCCGCTCGATGCAATCAAGGAATGTAGTAACGCTTGATGTAGGAGGCTGCTGCCAGTTTTACACAGTACACAGTTTTGTAAAATTTTATAAGTAGAAGCACACTCTAAACCAACAGAATAATGAAAAGTACAGTATAGTAAATACATAAACTGGTAACATAGTCATTTATTATCTATATCAAGTATTACATACTATTTATAATTATATTGTATAGTTCTGTATGACTAGCAACACAGTAGGCTCATATATACTGCATCACACGGTCACGTGCGTAAGGTATTCCACTACGACTTCATGATTTTACATTGTGCTGTGACTTTATGACAGCAGCAATATCACCAGCTGACTGAAATATTTCAATCCCATCATGATCGTATCTATCATATATGAAGCTCATCATTGACCAAAACTTTATTATATGGCAGGTGACTGCAGTTCTTGTAGTTTGGAGTCGAGAAGTCCAAGATCAAAGTGCCAGCAGCTTCAGTATCTAGGGAAGAGTCTTTTTTCTGTACAATGAAGGGTAACTTCTTCTCATACGCTAGAGAGACTGATCATTTCTCTTGCATCGTTTTATAAATTTTTTTGAGGAAGGGTAATAATCCAGTTCAGGTCAGATCTGCCTTCATGATTCATTATTCCCCAAAACCCCAATTCCAAATACTATCATATCACTTGTTGGGACTTCAACATATGAATCTGAGAGGGATACAAACATTCAGTCCATAATAATTTCCAAAAGTTTGTTAGGTATCTCAGATATGCCAAGATTTTGTGTGTTTAAAGATGCTTCTTTACAAAGGACATTTCAAAATAAATTGGAAGGAAATAAATTCATAATAACTGTTCTCAAGTAGATAAGTAGTAAAAAACTAAAGTATAAGTGACAGGATAGTAATAGGGATAATGACTGTCCTGGTCTTCAAATACAATGTAAGAAAAATGAATGAGTGTGTGAGTCAGTTTTTCATTACTATAATACATACCTGAAGTGATCAGCTTATTAAGAGAGAAGGTAACTTTGGCTCATATTTTCAGATGTTCCAATCCATGAGTCATTGGCTCACTATTTTGTGGCCCATGACTAGACAGAATATCATAGCAGGAATTGTGTGGTGAAACATAATTGCTCAAAAAGTAAAAAAAGAGAGGAAGAAGAAGGGATCTGGGGTCCCAGTTTTCCCATTGAGGGCAGGCCCCCAATGAACAGATGATCTCCCACTAGGCCCCAACTCCTAAAGATTTCCCCACTTCTCAGAAGCACCACACAGGGGCCAAGCCTTTATCACCTGGCCCTTCAGGGTGCATTTAAGTATAGCAGCAAGATAAACACAAGGGTGGGTTAATTTTTCTTTGTTTTCTAGAACTTCAACACAAATAGTAAGGTAGCATATTATTTCATTTGAAGAAACAAATCTTTTATAAAGCCTACTTTTAAAAAAGACATGGAATTTAGATTTTGAGTGGTTTTGGTAACAGATCTAGTTGATAAAATATTATTAAAATATATGGGGGATAAACTGCTCTTTTTCAAATTTTAAGAAAGACATTCATTGTCAAGGTGATTTACATAATTGAAATTCTATATTTATAACTACAGATGTGCCACAAAATTCAGGCTAGCAGCCAGACTGTCAAAACTCTCACCAGTTTCATGAAAAGGAAGGTTTGCATAAATTTGTACTGTTTCTATACAATTAATACTGATTTGGAAAACAATAAAATTGATGGGAGATCTTTTATTTTGAAGCCCATGTAAAGAAACCAAGTTCTATTTTTTTTAAATAGGGCCAAATATAATACTTAAAGATGATAAAGATCAAATATTCTGTTGCATTTGCCTTTAATATTTATAAATGTTAGAAAAATTGTGATGCTATATTTGGATTGCTTTATTTAGAAATCAATTCAGAAAATCTTTTAGAAATAGATGTTCTTTAATTTATTGCAATTGGATTTTTATTTATGAGTATGGCTACTTCAATATGGGTAGTGTATTTGTATGATTTTATATGCACAGTCTTCTTAAAAACACATTGTACGTTTTTAAATTCCCAGGTAGAATTTGACTGTGCAGTGTCCAAGGCATTAGCTCCATTCAGTTTTCAGTACCATTTCTAGAACAGGAAGAAAGTTTGCAGATAAAGAGTTAATTGAATAGGTGATGAAAATAGTCTAAAAATTTTAACACGTTTTACCTTTATTTTAAACAAAACCAGCTTAATTATTTAACATATTTTAGTAATTATTTTCAATGTGTTTCAAAGTCATAATTTTTTTAGGTCTTTTTAGTCATATGGAAAAATGAACCAAAAATAGACCGACCTTAGTTGAGTGTTATTTTTCATTTTAGAAAATGAAGTCCCTAAAGTGAAAGCTATGGATTTAATTGTGTTTCCAATACAGAGATATGTTGAATTCCTAACCCCCAGTACCTCACATGGTGATTTTTTTTAAAAATTGGGTCATTAAAGATGTAATTTGTTACACTAAAATTATGTCATAGTGAAGTAGGATGGACCTTGAGTCCAACATAACTGGTGTTCTTATAAGAAGAGGAGTGGTATATATACAGACACATTGACACAAGAAGACAGCCGGGTAAGCAAGGTGACAGAGATTAAAATTATGCTGCCACATTGAGGAGACTTGACGCTACCTGAGGCTGGAAGAGACATGGAAGGATCCTCCCCTAGTGGGTTTGTAATGAGCATAACCCTGCTGACACCTTGAGTTTGAACTTCAAGTTGCCAGAACTGTAAGAAAATGTATTTCTGTTACTTTAATCTGTGCAGCTTGGGACAAATAGTTACAGAAAATCTAGGAAATTAATACAAAGGGTGTGACAAACTTCCAAATTGTATTACTACATCAGAAGGTGGTATTCCTTGGAGACTTGACCTAACAGCCCAAGAGCACACAGCCCCCAGTTCCCAGACCATCCTACGCTTATTTGAAATGGGATCCTCACATATCATGTAAGCATTTGTCTATCTTCACTTTCCCTGGTTTTCTTTTACTTTAAAGGCAATCATGCACATTTTCTTATTTTTTCTTCTTTTGTCTCTCTACATGTTTTTGCTTTCATCTACTACTATTGCTATCATCTCCATCATCATAAAACTTGATTCTTATCTTTGCCAACCCTACATTAGTTTCAAAATTCCAAAATCATGTGGTTATTATGACATTAAGTGAGATTTGTGATAGCTGGTAGAATGTTAATTCCCCATAACTACCACCAGAATATTTGTATGTGAACCATAAGCATGCGATGTTTGCTTATGGATTCATCTGTAACTATTATCATTTCACTTTTGAGATTCAAAGTTTGTCTTAAGCTGCTTCCAAATCAATAAAACTTTCCATTTGGTATGAAGAGAAAAAAAAAGAACCTTTATGCTGTTTTCTTAAATGTCTCCTACCAACAGTTCCACATTGTATTTAATGAGCTGCTCCATTATGCCTAAACTGGAAGCATGCATTAATCAACTCTGTGCTTCCTAACCTCCTCTGCCTGGTGAGGAGAATAGAGTTTCAGATAATTGCTGTGGTTCCAGAAGATAAAACATCCCTGCCTATTGAGGGATGCATTAGTTAGTGTGAAGACTAAGATGCTATAAACAAAGAGACTCCAAAGCCAGGGTTTAAAGAAAGCAGAAATTTATTTATGACTCAAATACTTTCTGCAGTAGGCAGTGTAGATTGGCAGGAGAGTCCAGTCTTTTCAGATATTTAGGGCCCAGTTTCATCCTATTGTTTTGCTTTTTTACCTTCTAAGGTATTGTTCTTGTCTGAATGTTCAAAGTTGCTCCATACAAGGAGAAGAGGAAACAATATGGAGAAAGATACATTCGCTTCTTACAACTCAGGTCCAGAATTAGAGCTCATTATTTGTTCAGAGTCCACTGGCAAGATTTTCATTATATGGCCAAACAGAGTTGCAAAAGAAACTAAAAAATGTAGTTGTTCTCTGGCAGCAGCTATATTTCTAGGTACAATTCTTAACTATGGAGGAAGGTAAGAAAAGATGTCAGCAGATGATATCAGTCTCTTCCAAAGGCTTTGTATTAATATAAACTAGAATATTTACTCTTAGAAGCTTAAAATGATTGATGTTACATATATAACTTACAAGGTCACTTAAACCATTTCCAGTTCTGAACATTTGCATGAGAGATCATACTGTCCCCCTGTCAATAAATTCGGGCATTGTTTTAGTATTTTCAAAACAATATTTTATATCCAACTTTAAGATAAAATTGATTTCCATTGGAATGGATGCTGAATAATAAATAACATGGCAAACACATTATCATTTCATAAATTTGTTGAAGGGATGAAAGCAGGAAATACAAAGCCTGTCGATTTTCCCAGATATCTCCTCTGAAAGCAAAAGAGAATATTTAGCAGCACAATTCACAATTGCTAAACTGTGGTAGCAAACTAGATGCCCTTCAATAGATGAATGGATAAAGAAAATGTGGCATATATACACATGGAATATTACTCAGCGTTAAAAGAGAATAAAATTATGGCATTTGCAGGTAAATGGATGGAGCTGGAGAATATGCTAAGTGAAATAAGCCAATTTCAAAAAACCAGGAGCCGAATGTTTTCTCTGATAAATGGATGCTAATTCATATGGGGGTCTTAGGATGAGTGAAGGAACTTTGGATGGGACAAAGTGTGGGGGGGGGCAAAGGGCTAGGAAAGACGATGGAATGAGACAGACATCATTACCCTAGGTACAGTATGATTGCACAAATACTGTGACTCTACTTCATGCACAACCAGAGAAGTGAAAAATTCTGCTCCATTTGTGTACAACGAATCAAGTAGCTTTCTACTGTCATGGATAACTGATTAGAACTAATAAATTAAAAAAAGAGAGAGAATATTTAGGATTGCAGGAGACAGAATATTCTATAATAACAGCTGTTCATTGCTGCATACTGGTCAAGACAGAGAAAGGGTACAGAGAAAAGTGGGGGGGAGAGTAAGAGACAGAAGGGATACAACTTCACATAACAAAATGAATGTACTAAGTGGAAATGTGCAAGAACACAAGGAATCCGGTTTGCTTGAGCAGTAAATGTGAAGGTTGAATGAAAGTCCACTTCTTGGTGTGACCATTTCTTCATTCCCTCCTTTCACTCAGTGAATCCCTTTTTAACTCTAGAAATGGAACCACTTTTGGACAGCATATGTATTTCTTTTCATGCTTCTTCCACTGGCCATGTTCTTTCATTCTGTCTTAGCTTGATAAAGCAATTTACTAGTAAACTTTGGAACTTGTACCATCTTTTATTTTTATTTTATTTCAATAAATGAACTACTTCCTAAAAGGTGTTTCCTGCTATATGTACATTTTGAAAATCAAATTAAATTTGTATTGATTCAAGATTTTGTTAGCTGTTGTTTTTATGTATTTTTTTCTTTGAGAATTTTATAATATTCCTAAGGATGCTCTGGGAGATCACAAAAATAAGGTGGAAATTGTTGCTCTAAAAGGATTAGAAGTGCAGTTATGGTAAATGCAGTTCTCTCGGGCCAGGCAGAAAAAAGATAACAGCCATTATTTGCACTTGTAAATTCCTCTATTGTATTTGCAAAGATCTTACAGGAAGTATTCTCTGAGGCATCCTGGTGTGTGAATCACTTTCTCAGGTAAGAGGAAGCCACTGAAACTCTGGTCATAATAAGTGGCATTGAGTGACTGCAGAAAACTTAATCATCGAAGAAAATTAATTATTCCTTACATTCAATTTGTCCATGACAAGAAAGAAGATGGCCTTCTTTCAGGAAAACTCTACAAGGAAAAACAAACAAACACATACTTTAGAATAACTTTTAACCAAGATATTTCTCTGGACACACCTTGTGGGAAATTGTCTGGGCATGTCCCCCTGCCCTGACATCTCTGGCATGCAATGGGCAGGTCTGACTTCAATGGCTAGTACCAGCATCACTGCCTAGATTTTTCCCTGGGAGCCTTGAGCCCATCCCTTTTGCAAGCACAACAAGATGGAAAGGCAAAAGAAGCCTCTGGAAACCACACTCATTGATAAAGATTCCAGAAGCCTTCCTTTCAGGTTCTATGATTCCCCAACTGTGTTCAGAGATTTATACAGACTTCTCCAGAGAGATGAAGCTTCTTTAATCCACTGAGGTGACTTGCTTCATAACAAGTCATATCACCGTGCCATGTCTCTTTCTTGGTGGTCCATTTTCCTAATACAATCTCCTGGAATCACCTCCTAAATTTCTTTCATCTAATCTTTGGTTCAGGTTAGAGTCCTGTGAGAATGCAAACCAAGACCAGTCCCAACCATTGAATGTTCCCATAATTCAATGTTCATGGTACTGTTCCATACAGAGATCTGCTGTCCTTAGCTCTTCATTGGACCAGAAGAACAGTCTTATGCAGAGATTAAATATTGAGAGGACATGGTCCTTCAAAGCCACCTATCTGTCCCTGAACTATATTTTATGGAGGAAGGAACTGAGGCAGAGGGTAACCTGTTTCTCTCAGGGCCAAGGCGCTCAGTGATGAAGAACACAAGCTCCAGTGAGTTAGATTACTTAGTTGGACTCCTGGTTCCACCTACATCTGAGCATTTATGGGCATGTCTAATTAGCATTTGGTGAATGTGCAAATCAGAGATATAGAGTACAAAGAATAAGAAAAGAATGGAAATGGCCCTTGAACACAAGAAAAATAGAACTAGATCATCACAAAACAATCACAGAAAGAGAAGTATTTTATATATAGAGAAGAAATATACATATCATTGATAATAGTGCACAAAAGCAAACCTAAGCACTAGAACATGAAATTCTGAAGAGCACATGTCATAAGTTGCTTTACTTGATTTGAATCCTAACACTCCCTTTTATTGACTAGTGACTTTGGGCAGTTTAACTCTTCTGTGCCTCCAATTCTTTCTCTGAAAAATGAAAAGGATGATAAGAGTACCCAACGGAGTATTGTTATGCAAACTAAAAAAGATCATGCATATGAAGCAACTGGTCCACATGAATCTCAATGAACATTAACTCTCATTACACTTATTGTCAAAGGGGAAGCTATAGAGTAAAGTGCAGGTCCCACAATCTACCATCCTCCCTCATTCTCCACCATGAGAGAAGAGCTCATCACACCCAATCAGAGATGGAGGTGACCAACATTCAATTTCATATCAAAGATGCAATTACTATGATAAATTAAAAACTTTTCCTTCACATGGTACACTAACAAATTAGTTTCCCTCAAGTATGTTTTTTTTCCTAATACATGAGGCAATACAATTTATTCTATAGCATTTTTTGTTATTCTGACACAGTGTACAACAACTGTTTTATGTGTGTTTTGTCTGCTTAATAAACTAACATTAATCTTAAGTTGAAGCTTAAGTAGGAGAATCAAGGCTGGGAAATTCAAATCCAATTGGAATGCTTGATTTACAGTTTAAATCTACCATGTAGATCAGAAGATAATTGTAATTAAAGCTTTTCTTCTTTAAAAAAAAATTTGTCAAACAGTATAAGTTTTCAGATAGAGAAGAGAAATGAATTTTGAGATCTATGGTCAATAATAATTTATTGTATATTTCCAAAAGATTAAAAGTACATTTCAAATACCTTACCATAAAATTGACATGTATATAAAGTGATGGATATGTTAAATGACTTATTTTATTATTATATATTTTGGGTATGTATTTCTCAAAATACAACATTATAACCAATGAATAAATATATACAATTATGAATTATGATTTGTGAATTAGAATCAGGCTTATAATTAAAAAATAAAAATTTAAATAGGACTAAATGAAGTGGTAAGAGATAACCAGTGCTAACACATTCATATGAGGTCATGTGGCCATATAAATCTCAGTGGAATAACACCTACTGACATGAAAGATGCTCTGACTAAATTGCCAAGGGGTAAGAGTGTACTACAAAATATCTTGAACAAGGTGACCATGTCCCTGTGAAAATTCTGGCCTGTATATCGTGTAGAAACCAAAGTCAACAGTAATTACTTTAGGATGACAGGCTTTTGAGGAATTTTCCTCTGTTTTTCAAATACTTGCAAATTTTCTGTATGGTGTATGCATTCACTTTTATAATTATTAAAATATTTTAAAATGTCAGTAAGTGGGCAGGCAGTAATGAACATAGAATAAATGGTACAGCTGGAACCATTTAAGTACCATCCCTTAACCCTGGGTGCTGTATTGCTTAATCAATATGTTTGATTCTCTATATTCATATTAGTCCTTAAAGTGGATGCACACACACATACACACACACACACTTTAATATATGTATACCTTATGTCTTAAATATACTTTTTTAAAAAATATTTTAGTTGTTGATGGATCTTTATCCCATCTGTCCATCATTTATATGTGGTGCTGAGGATCGAACCAAGTGCCTCACGCATGCTAAGCAAGCGCTCCACCACTGAACCACAGCCCCAGCCCCTTAAATATACTTTTTATATACATACTTTATATATGCATGTGTGTATTATATTCATATACATATATATGTGTATGTGTAAATATATATATATATATATTTATGTATGTTTTAATGAATTTTGGGAGAGTACTTCTCAAACAAAAGATTGAAATTGAAACAAGGAAAGTTTAGAATGCTTTCCAGAACCCATCCTCCATACTCTTTTAATTAGAATGGGCTCAGGGGAGACATAAAAATAAAATTATTGACTCATCTGAAATTAAAGATCCTCATTGTGCTTTCTTCAAGAAATGCAGCATGACTCTCGTTAAATAATGATTTTCCCATTTTAATTACATTAAATTCTGCCTTCCTAAGTTCCTGCTGTCATTCTAATTAAAGGCAAATTTCTCATTTTTGGTAAAGCAGGCCTATTTTGGTACAGTTAAAAAATCTCTACACCATCTTCCAGAGGTGTTTTGCACTTTAAAGTAGGTGACTTTATTCTCTACTGAAAGATTAATAAAATGCTTAAAATGCCTTGAAGGTGGTATGTAAGAAAAGACACAGATATACTTGCTATTTGCTTCATCATTTGACCCGGTTAAAAAAAAATCATATATAATATATGTATATATATATATATATATATTTATATAGATAGATATAGATAGATAGATAGATAGATAGATAGATATAGATAAATAGATAGATA
Organism: Geosciurus inauris; assembly: GCA_004024805.1. NCBI lineage: Eukaryota > Metazoa > Chordata > Mammalia > Rodentia > Sciuridae > Geosciurus > Geosciurus inauris. Next base: position 147,370 of record PVHX01000789.1, on the reverse strand, counting down.
GATAGATAGATACATAGTTAAGCTAGTGCAACCATGTATTAATGCTTTAAAAATTTCTTGGGAGTAGATATACAATTTCAGATATGTTCTTATTTTGTTTTTTAATGACACATATTAATTGTACACATTTATAGGGTCTCATATGATGTTTTGATGCATGTAAATTTTGTATAATGATCAAATTGGGGTAAGTAACATATCCATCAACTTTAGCATTTATTATTTCTTTACAACAATAAATCTTAAAAGTTTATCTTCTAGTCATTTGGAAATATAAAGCATATTAATATGACCTCTAGTCATTCTCTTGTGATACAGAATAAGCATCTGTCTTCTAGATTTTGCCATTAGAATCCATATATGTGTGAGATCATGAAGTATCTGTATTTCTCTGCCAGGCTTATTGCACTTACCATCCTCCTGCTTCATCCATGTTGTTGCAAATGACAAACAGGATTTCATCTTTTTACTGCTGAGTAGTATGTCATGGTCTATATATATCATATTTTCTTCATGCTTTTGTCCACTTAGAAACACTTGGGTTGATCTCACATCCTGGCTATTGTGAATATTGCTGTAATAAACCCAGGAGTATAAATATTTCTTTGACCATATGATTTTATTTCCTTTGGATGTGTCCAGTTGTCATATTGTTGGATCATATGGTAGCTGTTTTTTAGAGATTTTCTGAGGAAACTTCATGCTATTTTCCATAATGGCTGTACTAATTTACCTTCCCTTTGACAGTGTGTAAGAGATCCCTGTTATCCACATTCTTGCCAACAGTTGTTATCTTTTGGTTTTTGGACAATAGTCATTCTAGCTAGAGTGAATAATATCTCACTGAGGTTTTGATGTGCACTTCTCTGAGATTAGTGATGTTGAGTATTTTCAGATACAAAGGTTAGACCTTTTGATGTCTTATCTTGAATACAGCCTTTTGTCCATTTTTAATCTCTCCTCTATTTCAGTATTGTGTTATTTGAATTCCTTATATAGTTTGCAATTCAATACCTTATCAGATATTAATTTTCACAATCCATGAATATGAGCTATATTTTCATTTGTGTCTTCTTCAATTTCTCTGATCAGTGTTTCATAGTTTTGATTTTAAAGATTTCTTATCTCTTTGATTAAATTTATTCAAGTTGTAGTTATTATAAATATTATTTTATTTCTATTTCAGATAGTTCTGATTTTTGTATGCTGATTTTTATCTTGCAACTTTACTAAATTTGTTTATTAGTACTAAAGGTTTTTTAGCAGAGCATTCGGGTTTTTAGTAGATAAAACTGTATAGTCTGCAAATCAGTACAATTTTTTTGTGTGTGTGTATTTCCAGTTTGGATGCTTTTTGTCTCTTTCTCTGACCTAAGTGCTCTGGCTAGAACTTCCAGTTGTATGTTAAATAGAAGTGGTAAAATTGGGTCAGACGTGTTCTCGAGAAGACTCAACATCAAATGGAAATAAGCACTATCATGGTCTTTCCAGTAGCTTTTTCTCCCTTCTTGCTAAGTTATTGAAAATTCTGTCCAATTACTTTAGAAAGCCCATTATTCAAACTTGAGAATGATATTCTGAGGATAACAAACTGTATACCCTGTTTGACTATTACTGCATGACTTAATTCAATTAACATTTTAAGCAATCAGCATTAGCAAAATGTGATGAAAAGATACAAACTACAAAAAGAAATGGTCCCTGCTCTCAAGCAAAATAAACCTGGGTTAGCACAATATAAAAAATCAGAAACAGAAGTGTTTTATATTGAGAGAGAAAATAGAGACAACGAGGAGTTAAAAGACAAGAATCTAAACACTGGAACATGCATTCAGTCCATTTATACCTTCACAAATATACTTTAAAAACACAATTTGGAGCACTGACTTGGTCAAGCCATTGTATAGGTATTGCCAATACAAAGACTAATAAACTTTGACCAGAATAGTAGACAATAATATGTATGGAATTACCTTAATAGGATGTAGCTCGGGATAAGTGGAAGTCATAAACCAGAGGTAAAATTAATTTATTGTAGAACTCTATGAGAAAGAAAATATTTCAACCTTGAAAGTCCAGTCAAGTTTTATGAAAATACATATCATATGAAAAATAATAAACTATGCTACAGATTTTTTTCCTTCAATAAACTTGTTTCATATCTAATATAAGTCTAATAAGTCTAATCTAAGTTCTGGTATTAAAATGAACAACAGAAAACAAAAGACAAAACAGCCATGGCCCTGAGGGGTTCTGTATCAAATACAAGAAGAGAGGACATATATAGTTAAAAAGAATAGGGTGTGTTTAGCAATAAAATTGCTATATATTGTGACAGAATTCATAACTCAGACCAGAAATGATTCCCATCTTCATGCCTAAGCAAATAAAAGATGCATTTTTTGGACATTTTGGAGGATGGTAGTTAGAGCAAAATAATTTATTAAAAGAAAGAAAGAAAATAATCAGTAATTGTTATGGAGATTTGAGATTCAGGGAAAGAATTATCAGTAAAGATTATTTTAAAGAAATTTTAATTTTGATATACAGTGTAAAAAATCCTTTCCTCTGTCTTTCCAATGAACCTCCCAGAAAAAAATCTATAATGCTTATCAAGACTATTTTTTGGATTTAAAGTTTTGCTCCAGATGCCATGACATGTTCTGGGAAAGGTTTTGGATATGTGAAAGTCATAACCCTCGAGTGTCCAAAAACATTCAGGTGACAGTGTCCTAAGGAGATTTCAAATTAGTGAGCCCCAAATCCAACTTCTGTCTCTGTTCCCTAAAGCTAATGGTCCTGCTGTGTCCCAGTGAAGGGTACTGATGGTGAGCAGATGTCTCAAGCCAGAAGCCTGAGCATCATCCTTGACATCTCCTTTCTCCTTACTTTCCAAGTCTAAGTCAGTAAAGCTGCTTCCAGGTAGCTGAACACCATATTACCCCTCTGTTTCCATTCCCTTCTATCTATCCCTACAGCATAAGATCATACTAGCTAGCAATGATTAACCCAAGAATCACTGTGTTATCCTCTTCCCTGTAGCGACCAACTTCATCCTCCCCTCCAATTTGTTTTCTATATTGTACCATAGTGACCCTGTCAAAATACAAATTTGATCATGTCAGATTTTGAAGAGGCATTGGAAAGAATGAATGAGCTGGCAAAGTAGATTATGGATAGAAAGTTGGAAACAGAAGAATCTGAACATTGATTTCAGAGATGGACCTTAAGGCCTCAGTAATAGGTCAACAAAACTGATTTCCTCAAGGAAATACAAAGACACAAAACAAAGATTTCAGATCCACCTTCAGGTTTTGTTCCCCCACTCCACACCACTTTATGTCTAAAAATGTACTCTCATTCTTCCTACTGCACACCACTGAAAATAATTAGTCCCTTACTTTATTATTTTCAAATTAACAAGGTGTATATTGAATTGGCTTGGGAAAAATAACATACTTAAACATAATTCAAACATTAGGTCTCAAAATGGGCCATCAGCATGCAGGGAGGAGAACTGTTTTATATGTTCTGAAAATGGGGTCAACACAAAAATACTCCACTGAATTTTTGATCAGATGTGGCAGTGACAGAGAAGCATTCATACTAATTCCATACTGACCGAGCCACAAATACTTTGCCCAGAAAGTGAGCTAAGGAACACCAAAGTACTGTTTTCATCTGCTACCTTTGGGGCACCTCATTGGAAATGTGATAGCACTGAACACTAAACCCCATAAAACCGATCTCACTTGTGCCCATGGCCAATGTCACCTGCATCCTTTCCAGGAAGGGTGGACCTCAAAGCACATGCTCAGCCAAAAGCCATAGCAGGAAATGGCCTTTGAACCACTTTACGGTAACAAAGAAAAGGAAAACTCCCACATTTCATGATGTCAGATGGAGAAAAAAAACTGCAGGATAATTCTCCATGTCATGAAGAAATCCAGAAAAAAGAGTCAGGGTGCAAAAAGAAATGTGATTTCCCAAAGGGAGAAACCAGATTTCTTTAAACTTTGTTTTCAAAAATCTCCTCTCAGAGGACTTGAGTCAGTGTCTTATTTTATCCAAATTGGCTTTCACTCCTATAACTATTATTAGAGTTGCTGAGTTTTGCTTGTCAGTGTTGTAGGTCCTGTGGTTCCCACGTTTTGTCAAAAACAGAATCACCTGAAAATATTTCTGTGGTTGAAATGTGCAATGAATCCAGCCTTCTCTTTGAACGCTTCTTTGATTCTGTTAGCTTTTTGTTCTCTCTTCCTGCTGGTTCTTGTCTCTTGTCTCTCTAATTCTGAATGTGGTTAGGAGAAAGAAAGGCAAAATAAAAGTCTATTTTGGGGCCAAATAACACCACCCATGACTGACTATATACTGTATTTGTAACTTGGGACATTTTTATCATTGCCAACTCCTGTGCCCACAAATTGCTGCTACTAAATAAGAAACTTCTATTCTATATGTGTATAGCCTAAATTCAACACATTGATATATATTTATTTTTTTCACTGTAATAGTGAAGGCTTTCTTATCAATCTCCCCTTTTCCTTCCTTCTCTCTTTTTCTTTCTGTCTGTATTTTTTCTGTCCTTTCTTTCACTGAAGAAACCTGAAGGATAATAGTAAATAAATAACACCAATTTCTCTTTAGAGATATTCGTGTTACATCCACTTAAGGTCATACGTGTAGAATGAGTATGATTTGGAAATCAAACATAAATAAGACAGGCAGAGATACCTGAAATTGCAGGATAGCATGTCATTTTAGGATTGAAACACAGAGGAAAATGATAAAATAATATTGTACTGCCACCAACAAATGCAGAGGCTAAATCAATTGTTATTTCAAACTTTACTTTGTCTAAAATAATGTATTTAAAGAAGTAATTTATGAACTTCACCTGTTGGCTCATTTTAAAAATCATACGCAATTCCCTAGAAGAGAAGAGTCCTTCTGTCTTGCCAGAATGAAAGATTGGTCTAGGAATGAATTGATGAATGAAGCTCTAAGTTGGGAAGAAGGACAACAGATCTGGCAAAGTCCAACGTGTAGAGTAAATATGTTTTGGAATTTGGAATGAAAATATTGAAATCACTTAGTGAATCAGTCTCCTCTCATACCAACTAGCAAGAACATAATCTGTTTTTAAAATGGTCTTGGCTAAAGCTTGTGGTGCCATAACAGAGATTTATGTCTCAGATTTTACATCATTAGTAGGGCTGGGCAGGAGGATAAACTTGAGTATCTGGTCCATCTCATTTTGATTTTGTTCTTGACACTGAAGTGGCTATCTAAAGCGGTGAAGAGGAACTGCCTTGACTCTGAAGCCATGAGCATGGAGGTAAACAGCATTTGCAAGATGACTCCCACAGAGGAAGGTGAGCCAAAGTGTGCACTTGGGATCCTCTTTCCTCAACATCCCGGATAGACCGCCATCTTTACTGCTGCCTGGGGTTGGGCAACTCATCATGGAGAATTTTCTGTGGCATTGCTGAAGGCTGTGAAAGCCACACCCTGACATCCTCCACTTTTCCATGGTGTGTACCAGAGAGGAACATATGGTTGCCAATGTCTGTGGCAGTTGTGTAGAGGACAGGACAGATAGAGTTGTTCTAGCATTGAGAAGATAAAAAATAGGAAGAGGAATGCAGCAAGCTGGGCCCTAATGAGAAGACACCTTTAGAACCTCAAACTGCCTCTTATGGTTCTTAGGGAAGCAAAAGAAAGAGAGTCAAAACACTGATACTATCGACTGCTGTGAGGGAAATACTATTCTCATTGATTATTGCTGGAGTACCCAAAAGTCAATACGACTCTAAGATTTTCAGTTGTTTGTCCACATAATTTGATGAAATACAAACACTATGCAATAGTATTTTACAAAGGGCCATCTTTTTGAGGATTCTAAAAAATAAACAGAGAATGAGTTGATACACTGGAGAGGCTTTCTACACAAATTTTCAGCTTAATAATTTGTACTGGTGTGAAAGGAAATCTGTTTCTCTTTCCCTGAGATAAATATCCATCTTGCTGAGCCCTCATCTGTTCTTCTCTCATTATGTAGCAAGCTTTTAGAGATCATTGCCTTTGCCCAAATACCTGAGCTACACAGAAATAATGCACTTGTGCTTTCACCCCCTTGAGATTTAGTGGTTTTTTATGACCGAGGTTACTTGTTCTCACTTTGATATTACACTATAGATGATTTAAAGGCAATTACTACACAGTTTTCCAAAAATTGACTAGCTATTGACAAACTCAGGATACTTCAATTAAGTGACAGAGTTGAGTATCTTTTCTTTTTTTAGAAGATTTTTTTTTGTTGTTGTACATGGACAGAATACATTTATTTATCTATTTTTATGTGGTGCTGCTGAGGATCGAACCTAGTTCCTCCCACATGCTAGGCAAGCACTCTGCCACTGAGCCACACAGCCCCAGCCCTCCCCACTCCTAGTATCCTTTCTTTAAAATACATTGGAGCAGAGATATTTCAGATTTTTGAATATTTGCTATATGTAACAAGGTATCTTGGGAATGAAATCCACATCCAAACACAAAACTCATTTATGTTTCATGTACACAATAGCCTGAAGGTGACTTTATACAATATTTTTTTAATAACATCATAAATGAATCAAAGTTTGTATACATTGAACCATTAGACTTGTGGTGCCATGTAAGTCCTCAAAATTTTTCAGATTTGAGGCATTTTGGGTTTTAGGTTTTATATTAGGGATAAACAACTATCTTACAATGTGAGTCACTTTCTGAATAACAAGATCCATGACCTTCCCCCATAGTATAGAAACTGTTTACCATGAAGAAACAGACTATCAATATGATCCTCATAACTGCCCTAACTTTCTGTGATCAGGACCTGAAGGAAAAGATTAATAATCTGACCCTTAAAAGATGTAATTACCAAGTAGTTATGAGCCAGCTAATAAATACTAGATAATAAATAGGCAAAAACGGTGAGAGCAGACCCAGAGACCAGGATTTGAGTGTAATTAGTTAATATGCACTGGAATTCCAGGAGAGATTGGCAGAGGGATAAGGACATGAGACAGGGAAGGAGAAGACTTTGGCAACAGAGATACTGCCAGGCAAGAAATCTGCTGCCAGCAACTGGAGCAGAATTCCTTTTAGAAATTCTAAGAGAAAATGAAGAGCACTCCTTGGAGTTTGCCCAGCTGAGTGGCTGCTTGCAGAGAATTGACTCTCTAGCTCTGAGTACAGATCAAACCTTGGAAGAAAAAGAAAGAAAAGAAAGACAAAATGGGAAGTCAGGGAGACCCAAGTGTTTTCAGGAAGTTGTGTACTCACGAAGGGGACTGCTGAGGACATAGAATTGGCTTCAAGAGCTTCTCCACAATGTAGACAGGACATTGTGCAATAAGTGCTCTGGTAAAGGTGGAGGAGTGGACACTTTCCTCAGAAACCCCCACTAACTCTACAATCAGAATATAAGGCCTGGAGGAAGGACAGAGTGGATGCTTACTTGACCAACCGGAGAATGGTACATCGTAAAGTGGTTCTGTCCAAAAGTAAGAATTGACCTGATTGATCTTCAGAGTACAGAACTCATATGGCTCAGAGCTAGTATCCTTAGAGCACCTCAGGAACTGGGGAAATAGGGACTCAGGGTCAAAAGGATCACTGCAAAGCTTTTGAAGAAACAAACCCACACCCCTGGATATCTACCTCTTCCCATGTCCCCTGCAAAATACTGACTGGTGCTAAATTCTCCAAAAGTTGAAGTTCATCAGCTTCCTTTTTGGGCTAGCCTCCCAGTTCACTGGCAGTCAGACCTTTAGTGTTAAGGAAGGGCATCAGGGGAGAACTAATTGGCCCAAGAGAAACTGATAAACATGCTTTAAACTCTTCTGGCATCAGTTTCTTTGATGTCACTCCAGGTCACTCTTTAGTCAATCTTAGAATGCCCAAGCCCTACCTGTTCCACCCAGAGCTGGCAATCCATATTGTACACCCCATCTCAACCAGGTGAGAACAATGAGAGCTTAACGAACATTTGAGGAAGATTTCTACCATGAAAGTGAGAGATGAAATACACAGGGAAAAAAAAGCAACTTGAAAGCAAGAGAGATTATTTAGAAGGAAAATGTCATCAATAATGCCCTTCAGTAAGATAAAACCAACAGTCAAACAAAAATAGATACTGTCTCTAAAAGAAAAACAAGATGGTTTTAATTCAAAGGAAAGATAACATCATTTTAAAACACAGTAACAGATTTTTAAATATCCTTTAAAAAATTGAAAAACAAGGTTAAGAAAATATCCTAAAATTATACAATTTGACAAAGACTGATGCAATGGGTATCATATCTGAATTAACTGCATTTCAGAAAAGAAGACCTTTTAAACACTTTCTCTTAGTAGCTTACTCAAGTACATGGGAGAAAAGAGAGTGAGAAAGAAACAAAGAGAAATGGGAGGAAGAAAGTGGAGGAGAAGGAGACAAGAAGAGAGCAAAAAGAAGAAGAAGGAGGAAGAAGGGACGCAGATAAAGACAAAAACAAAAGCATAGAACACCAGAGAAAAAACATAGGAAAATAGATTTCCTAAGGCCATGATGAAAGAAGATTGCGGGAGGAAAGTTCTGACCTGTGTGTAGAAGACCATGTGTTCCAACTGAGGCTGTGTCATTCAGTAGCAGGCCATGTGAAGAAACAAACCCACACCCCTGGATATCTTCTATTGTTCTAATTTTGTCTGTCTTCCTTTCTTCTTCCTCTTCTTCTTCTTCTTCTTCTTCTTCTTCTTCTTCTTCTTCTTCTTCTTCTTCTTCTTCTTCTTCTTCTTCTGAGAGAGAGAGAGAGAGAGAGAGAGAGTTTATTGAGCATTTACTTCATTCAGCAACATTGGGGAAGTAATTTAAAAAATACAAGTGTGTAGTAAAGAATATGAACCTGGTCCTGCTTTTGTCTTTGGATTTTTGGAAGTATTATTTATCATCCATACCTTTAGGATTGTCTTTATTTAGGATGGTAGCTGGCCACACTCTATAGTTCTAGGGTGGAAGCTGTACCTTCTACCAAAACCATCCTTGTGATTTAGGTTGAGCACTTTGGGTCCCATGGCAACAGCTTACTTGGAGACTGAGTTCAAAGTTGGGCAATCAATCTATCAATCAATCATGCCCACAGAATGAAAACCTAATAAAATTTCTGACACAAAAGCCAACAGAAACACTCTAGTTAGTTATATGCCATGCACACTCTCACATGTTGATGCCCAGAGAGTGGCACATCCTGACTCCATGAGGAGAGGACAACAGAAGCTTCATATTTGGAAACTTCACAGACTCTGTGTATCTTCCTTAATCTGTATCCTTTTTTTCTGTAATAAGCAGTAACCACCGTGGTAATAGTTTTTAGTGAGTTCTGTGAGTCCTTATCACAAATAGTTGAGTCCATGGGTGGTTTTGGTTGAATTGGAAGGAAGTCTTAGGGACCATACCCTCAGGCGTACAGTTTGGCTAAATCTGGGCACATGAGATCCAGAAACAAGGAATTTATCCTACAATAAAGTCAGGAATATCCTAGATTCACAGAAAACCCAACATGCCAAAGTGACACCCACACTGAAGGCTAAGATAGCTTAATACTGAAAATAGAACAATGGAGGTATCCCTAAAGGATGTCTGCAAATGGAAAAGGGAAAGACAAAATTATATTTGTGAAAACTGGGTAAAGAGATTCTTGGAAGTTATGCAAAAACAGATTAGCAGTAGATAGGAAGAAATGAAGCCAATAAAAAAGAAAACAAAAGGTGATTGCTAACTTTAGGAAAAACAGAGAGTAAGAAGAGGAAAATGTAACCACAGTGTCCCACATCACAGTGTGCAGCTATGCATAAAACAGAGTAGAGTATAAATCTTGAATAGTAATTGAACCAAAAAATCATCCTATTTTAAGAAGAGGAGAAATGGAAGCCCATGACAATATTAAAGAGTGCAAACTTCATATTCTGTGATAGAAGTCAAAAAATAACACCTTAAACTGATAAAGCCAACAGGAATTGTGTGTGTGTGTGTGTGTATGAAATGTGAGAAATAGGAGATATATAAAATGCTGGATCAAATAACTGAGTTAGGCAGAAAGAGTGGAAGAGACAGAGAAGTGGTGTTGATTTGTTATGTTTTCATTTGATACTATCTAACTTTTTAAAGTATATGCATGTATTGTTTTGATAAATAAAAAAAATAATTTAAAAATTAGATGACATTTCCTATATGAGACTTTGAGCAATTAAATCAGATGTAATAATTAGAAATCTTGTTTAAATTATGTGATTTAAATATGAAGAAGCTTAATGCTTTTTTGTGGTTGAGAGGCTTAAATTGGAAATCTGTAAGGAAGACTGAATTAAAATTAGAATGTTGTAATGGTTTTAAGCTTCAATTTTAGCTTTTTAAAGACAATTATTAGATCTCTAACATAGTTTCTTTGAGTTTTCTGTGCACTTATTTAATCATTCCAAAACTGAAATAATCTAAGTTTATAAAATCGCTTAAGGTAAAACTTATCAAAACACCAAGCAAAAACAAACTTTAATTAAACCTGAATAAATTAGTTATGTGTATGAAACATACCAATTTGCAACTTCCTTTCTGAACTGGGATATCTTATTGATCTCTTCATAGTCTGAAAATTCAAATCCAATGAACGTACAAATCTGGATTGTGTTCCTACTATGAGTCAGGAGCTGAGATGACTCTTACACTACACTGAGGCACAACATTGTATGCAGAGACCATCTTCTTGCAAATTGGTTATGATAGGTGCTTGCAATCTAGAAGGGAGAAAAATACTAAACAAAAGAATAAACAGTTGAAATTACTGATGAGGAGGAAGATTATAGGGTGTTAAGAAGCAGTAAAATAGATGGATAAAATTTTCACCATGGCCCCAAGGAAAAGTCTCCCTGAGTAATGAGATAAGAGGTGTGAATAATCCTGAACTAGGTAAAATGTGAAAAAAAAAAAAAAAAAAAGTAATAGTTCAGAGAGCAGCTTGGCAGGCATGTCCTGAGACATGAAGATTTGGGCATTATTAGGAACCAGACAGCACCAGTGTGGCTGGACCCAAGTGAGAAGAAAGAGTTCCATGTGAGGCAGCTGGAAAGCTAGAATGGAAAGTACCAGGAGCAAACACGAGGACAGGCTTGTTTCTGTGGCCTGGAATGGCAAGAACTCTGCCTTATGACATCAGAGCTGGTGGCTGAATAGTGCTAAATGAGAACAGGAAGGAAAGATGGCACCCATCTACGGTTTTGCCTCACCTGCAGAATATTCTCAATTCTACTCATGCTTCCCTTCTTATCTGGCGCCACAATGTCTCCAGCTCTTAGAAGCCAACTGTGCCCTATTTTAGGTGGTTGGGAGCATCCCTTTATACCTTTGGGAGCATTCCACATCAGAGCCTTTCCTCTGCTTGGAAAGTTCTTCTATTTCCCCTTTCTGTAGCCCCCAGATATTTTTTGAGGCAAGGTGTCAAGTTTCATTCCTCAGAGTAGTTTTTCCTCAGCTCTTAATCCAAACTAAGTTCTGCTTTATCCTATCCTTCTGTCTCTGTGCCTTATTATACACCTCTGCAAAATGGACAAATAATTATTAGTGACATCTGAAGGGTCAGTATGACTCTTAAATGTGAACCAATAAACCTGATGTATAGTTAGGGTTTGGTAAATTAGTGCTCATTTGAAAGAAGCCGCAAAAGAATAAACAGATGCTCCCCTACCCAAGAAGGTTCCATTTAAACCACTTTTCCACTCTGCGATGTTGTAACACACCCATGCAACCATTCTGCTTTTCTCTTCAAGTACAGTGTTTGATAAAAGACATGAAATATTCAACACTTTATTATAAAATAGGCTTTGTGTTAGATGATTTTGCCTGACTTAGGCTAATGAAAGTATTCTGAGCATGTTTAAAGTAGGCTGGGTTAAGCTGTGTTGGTCAGTAGGTTAGTGTTGTTAAATACACTTGCAACTTCTCTGTGCATTTACTTAATCATTCCAAAACTGAGATAATTTAAGCTTATCTTTTCAACATACAGTGGGCTTATCAGGATGTAACTGGATTATAAATTAAGCATTATCTGAATGTTATATTTATACAAAGTCTCAAAACACCCAAAATTTTCTCTACTATTGAAAGTCAATATCATGGTGATGCTCTGGGAGAAGGTGGGAAGTGTCTGGGTGACATAACAGGGGTTCTGTTGGTGTCCTGCTTCCTTTCTGCTGGTTGACTATAGCAGGATGTTCACTTTGTGCTAATTTATCTTTGAGCTCTACACTTGGGATGTGTACCGTGGTACTGGTGAGTTAAAAGCTTTGAAATTAGCTATTGCTGTCATTAACATAATTTGTAATTATGTATTTATGTGCAGAACTAGATACTTGACTATAGGATCCATGAGGACAAAAACTTGGGATGCTCCTGGCTCAGCCTCCTGAGTAGCTGGGATTACAGGTGTGTGCCACCACGCCTGGCCAAATGACTTTCATTTTAAACAGTCAACTTTTTGTTATGTTAATTTCATTTCATTGTTTTTTGGTTTTGGGGTTTTTGTTTTTTTTTTTAGTGTAAACACTAGAGTGAAATTGATTCAGTTCCAATCCTGGCTCTTGTTGTTTAGCTGTGAAATTTCTGACATGTTTCTTCACCTCTCTGTGCTTCCATTTCTTCAGGCATAATATTTAAGTATTAGTAGTACCACCTGAGATTGCTGTAAGGATTCAGTAAGTACATGTAAAAATACAAATCATATATAATAAGCACAAAAAAGAAACATTAAGAAAAAGCTTATTTGTAAATAGAAGAGGACAGAAATCTGATCCTTTCCTTTATAAAATTACTATAATTTATATTGACTCTTAAAAGGGAGTCTCCTCTTAGGAGAGAAAATGGAGAATATTAACCCAATGCCTTCAAGCCATGGTCAAGGCAGTTAAAGCCTCCAGACTTGACTAAAGCAGTGAGCTGTAGTTACTGGTCAGCCCTGGCTCTAACATCCTCAGTGCCTGGGTGAGTCTTTGCTTCCTTTCCTTACTTTTTTACAAGGCCCTCCTGTGTATGGAAGCAACCAAGTGCCAACATGGTTCAGATCTTGCACATAACTGAATTTCTTTACACTCTCACGTTGTTATCCTAGGATGTGAAGGATGAATTAATGAGACTTTTTTTTTTTTCTTTTAAAGATTTCACTATAGCTACTTTCCACAGTGTTTTAGCAAAATGGGCCACTGTATGGAAATTACAGTAAAAAAATTAAGGTGTATGTCATCATAGCTGTGATGCTGAAAAATGGAATGATAAGGGTAACTCCTGCTCCAAATAGTATTTTGCTGAAATTCAAAGAAATACATTTAAGATTGCACTCCAGTTTTGTTAGGCAGTGTACTGTATCCATGTACTGAGGGCGACACTTAATATTAAACTTATAAATGTAGATGCTTTGAATGAAATTAAGAGAAGTTGGGCTCATTATTCAGCTTAGTCCTACAGATTGAAGCTACAAATTGCAGGTTGGATGGCTTATGAGAGAGCACCATCCATGGATCCATTTACTGATTGCATGAACATGAATCCAGCTCCTCTCAGGGCCAGGCACAGTACTAGACATTGCAGGTAAATGGAGTAAAGATATGATAATAAAATAAATAAAGCAACTGGAGAGTGATCATGAGATAACGGCTGTAGGGTCTTATGGGGTAGTGTCTTGGATCAGATGGACAGAATGAATAGCAACAGTCATACCAGGGAGGCAGACAGTCAACAGTTTATAATGGAAGTTTATAATCACACATGGAAGACCACTGTGATTTGGGCTGGTGCAGTGGTTCTCAACAGGGCTGACTTTGTAGTACAGAAGACACTGGACAATGTGTCTGCAGAAATTTTTGGTTATCACAAGGTGGGAGAAGGTGCTACTGACATCTAGTGGATCAAGGACAGGGAAGTCGCTAAATATCCGACAATGCACAGGACAGCCTCCACAACAAAGAATTTCTTGTCCACAATGTCAAAAGTTTTGAGGTTTAAGAAGCACCAGGTTGCAATGACAGCAGTATAGCTACAGAAAAGTAGATTAAAGACATATTGTAGATGTTAAAAATAGTGTCTGAAAATAAAAATATGGAGGGAGGAAAGCACTGGAGAAATCAAAGCTGATCTCCAGTTTTAAGAGCGTGATACAAGGTGGTGTTCATACTGAAATGAGTTTGAGATGCTGTGTCAGTTAGAAATGGTAATTAGAGTCAGCTGCATGAATTTGCCGTTCAGAGGCAAGATTGAAGCAAAGGATTTGGGGATCCAATACATGACATCACCTAGCAAAAAATGTCTAAAGATGTAGCCAAGAAATCAGGATTTTAATCCTAAATCAATGACACATTCCCACTAGGCTCTAATAGCCACTTGATCTTTTACTTTCAGTGTTCTGGGTAACATTAAAAGTGTACTCAATATTCTCATCACATTTTGAAAACACAGTTACAACATTGGAGTTTCTTAACTTACTGTAAGCTATTTTTCATTGTGTCTAGTTATTTTCTAGAAATTAAGTAATTTTAAATGGATTAGTATCTAAGTAATGCCAACAGCTCTTAAGGGAAGCACAAAGCTACATGCTACTGTGTTGCTTTATTATTAACCACATTGTATGAATTTAAGCTTAAAATGATAGTATGCATTCAGTTGGACATTTTTATTCTTAAGAATCATTGTGAATCAAGAGTGATTACCATAGTTATTTTGACAAAAAATAGTGGGATTCATATATGCACAAAATACAGTCCTGGTGAAGAGCACAAAACAAATTAGCAGCAGCTGATGATCACTCAACAGTAACCCAACACTCTGAGCCTATGCACATGAGCAGCAGACAGAGGCATTTGAACAAGGAAATAAATCTCAGTTTTAAGCTTTATGGAATTCTATAGATAATAGAGAAAAGTAACTTAAGCATATGAATTATTCTTTAAGAGACTTCCTTTAGGAAATACAATATCTCCATCTCTAACACCTGAAAAGAACTGTTTACTCATAGCCTGAAGGCTGTATAGTCAAAAAGCAGTAAAATTTTCTAAAATAGTAGTGAACCAACTGGACCAACTTCCTGTTATCATACCATTAGTTCGACTAGTATTGTTGACTCATTTTCAACTAAACAGAATAATTTAGTCTATACCATCTGGGGCATATTTAAACTAGAATGTAGGTATATATTTATTTAACCTAAATAAAATGAAAACAAATGAATTGATATATACTGAATAATAAGGGCCTTTGAAAGCACTACATGTGTAGTAGCTCATATGATCCTACAATACTTTTAATGCATTATTATTACTCTCATTTTACCGATGAAGGTATTAAATCCTGGAGAGTTTATTAGTATACAGTAGGTTATGCTGCAGTAACAAATATTTCTAAATTATAATGGATGAAAACATAAAATTGAGCTATCACTGATTTATCAACAGTTTTCTGTTGGCCTGAAACTACTCAGAGGAACTTCTCTGCAAAAGATGAGTCAAGGATCCAGGTTGTTTCCATCTGAATATCTAGAACTCATAGCTTTCAGAGTTTCTTACAGGAGAACAGAGTCTTGGAAGGCTGTATAGGATTTTTTCATTGCCTTCCTTTTCACATGCAAGTGATATATACCACCTCCACACACATATTTTATTGGCTAAAAATAGTCACATGATTTTACCTAAATGAATGGTATAGGTTTTCATATGCCAGGGAAGGTGAAAACTGGATATAGTAAGCACCAGCAATCTACTACAGTAAGATAAAGAATTTTAACCAAAGATGAAAACCTAGAAGTCGGTCAAACCAGGATTAAAAACACAGTTTGTTCAGAAGATGACTTTACTGTAGATCTTCGATTCTCAAGGTCTAGTTTTGCAATATCTGCTATTTATTGACACTGGATGTACCAAGAAAAAATAGATAACTACATGTGCTTAATGTGCACAAATCTTTAGGCTTAAAAATAAACCCTCTAGCAGTTTATATATTTATTCTTGCATTAAGAAATACCAATCACTTATAAACTACCCATTTGTTGAATTTTAAAATATTACTTCTTAAACAAGGCCATCCAAAACTCCTAAATGAAGAGATATTTCTCCTTTACTTCATGCCTGTAATATCATTTTGAAAACTCGTCACAGTTATTCAATGCCCACAAATTTCATGTTGGCAGCATTTCCATTTCTTCTGTGTCTCAAGTGATTGGTACAATGCCTCACAGGAAGTAAGCCCCCCAACAAATGTGCATTTAATAAATAAATAGGGAGTTTGGTGCTTCCTGAAGCAGGTCATTCTATTATTGATGTCCTTAGACTTAATCCTCAAATGAGTGAAATTTATTCTTCTCCAACATTCTTATTTTCCAAATTTATCTTCTTTTATTTTTATTTACATTGTGAGTGTGTTTTGTTTGTTTGTTTGTTTTGGTGCTGGGGGTCAAATTCAGAGCCTCATGAGTGCAAGTACTCTACCACTGAGCTACACCTCATCCTTATTATTTCTTCTCATTTAACTCACAGTAAAAAAAGGCTGCTTTCTCTTAGCACAAGAGCTCTTCAAATTTCTGAAGTTAGCTAGCATATGGCCCTAATTATTGATTTCCCCAGTCTATGTATAAGATGCATTTCTAAACCCTCACAAATCACTCTTCTTATCTGAGGCAAAGTTGTCTGTTGTCAAATCTCATTATGAAGTGTCCAGAACTATATATGCTACTTGAGGTGTGAACTAACTTTCAGCAGGAAGATTCTAACCTCCCTTGGAAGATGGAGGTGCATTTATCTCATTACAGGGCCTTTGGGAAAAAGCAGAATGTCTGACTCCACATACAAGAAGAAATGAATGCTTTTCCTTCCTTCCTTCCTTCCTTCCTTCCTTCCATCCTTCCTTCCTTCCTTCCTTCCTTCCTTCCTTCCTTCCTTCCTTCTCTCTCTCTCTCTCTCTCTCTCTCTCTCTCTCTCTCTCTTTCTTTCTTTCTTTTTCTTTCTTTCTTTCTTTCTTTCATCAGGGATTGAATGTGGGGCATTTAATGATCCACAACCACAGCCAGTTTTTTTCTTCTTAATTTATTTATTTTTAAATTCAGAGATAGTGCCTCGATAAATTGTGTAGGTCCTGGCTAAGTTGCTGAGGCTGGCTTTGAATTTGCAGTCCTCCTGCCTCAGCCTCCGGAGCCCATGGGATTTCAGACGTGAGCCACAGGGACTGGCGGAATGAGTGGATTTTAAGATAGATTTCTTTCGTAATTACTTCCCATTCTAGGATCATATAACTGTGGACTTCCTTGTGAATCTATTCAGTTTAGATTACTTCTCCAAAATTCTTACTTAGAAAAAGAAATCAATCTCTATGAGATGTTAATACAGAACTAGCAAACATTTATATAGAACATTCCCCACAAAGCTCAAAGGAAATTAAGACAAAATGATCAAATGCTGATTTCCCCAGGGAAGTGTCCTTGTCCTTCCACAGAGAAATAGTCTCCAAACCTACATTGTTAAAATAGCTTATTTCCAGTGTTCAAATGTGACAAGCAAAAAAAAAAAAAAAAAAAATTAAGAAAAGCAACGGCGCTGGAAGCTGCCTCTTTTCCAGTTCTGCGCTTATAAATGGAAGCAATTTAGGAGACATTATCTCGGGTCCGAATAGGAAAGGAGCCACTACAATCTCGGAGTACTAAAGGGTTCCCATCTCTGTCCTCCTCTATCTCCTCTTCCTCTTCGTCTTCATTCTTATAAGAGTTAAAACGAGATCGCTGATAATTTTCTGAGATATTGCCCTCCAAGACCGCAATTTTCCATCAAGTGATGGAAGAAGTCATAGTTGGCCATTTCTAGGACCCCCCAACAGGCGCACGGGGACAACACCGCCACTCACAGAGAATGGAGGAGGCTGCCTCTGTCTGCTCAGACCAATAGGTTAGATATGATCTGTCTTGAGGACACAGCGCTCAATCGACTTTCCCGGCAGCACAACACAAAGTTGGGGGGAGAGGAAGAATAAGCGTGCGTGTGTGAGTGTGTGTGTGTCTGGATCTGTGGGGTTGAGGCGGGCAGTAAATAAAGGGTGGGGCCAACGAGGGGAGGAGGAAAGCAAGGAAAGAAGCCAGAGCGTGGCTCCGATCCCAGTTAACCTGCTGGAGCTCATCCGGCTTGCTCAGAGACCCTGCACCCGCTCACCCAGTTCTCTCCTTCTAGGTTCGCCTTTCCCTTTTCCTCTCCTTCACTGATTGCACCCTTCACCAATCCACCCCCTCCCACTTTTGCATCTGACCAGAGGACGAATGAGGGAGACGTTCCCGCAAATTGGGGCAGCAACTTTACTCAGCTGGTCTCTGGGCTCCGGCAGCAGGAGCGCGCTGATCCTCCGCGGTCTGCGGCCCATGGAGGAGGAGGAGCAGCAGTGATGGGCTAGCGACCGGAGCCAGGAGCCCTGAGCGAGCTCAGCCTTACCATCCCGCTGTGCGTTTCCTCGCCGGTTCCCTCCATCCCGCTCCGCGGGGGAGCGGTCAGGCTGCAGACCCGGAGCATCCAGGAAGGATGAGGCGGGGACCTGGCCCAAGAGGGGTGCATCTCGCAGGCGTGCGGCAACGACTGTGTCTGGGCATGAATTAAGACGCTAGGAAGATGGAGCGCCGCACACTCATCGCCCAGCCCGGGCTCTGGACCAGAGACACCAGCTGGGCACTCCTCTATTTCCTGTGTTACATCCTTCCCCCGACCGCCCCACAAGTACTCAGGATCGGTGAGTGAGCCCGGGAAAGCGCTCCAGGATGCGGGCTCTGGGGACGTGGTAGCTCCTCGCGGCCAGTGCGGGCACCGAGGGTCCCGGGCTAGGCGGCGCGCGCCGACGCAGGGGCAGGTGCTGGGGTAGTGGCGGTCAGTGCGCTAGGAAGGCTTCAGGGAAAAGGGGGAGTCGCGTCACTACTTCCCTTCTGGCGGGTGCCAGGCTTCCCAGCGAGGTACGATTGGCGGGTTTTTCAATCCGGGATCCAAGAACGCGGGCAATAGTGCGGGGATTCAGGCTTCTCAGGGTTGGCACCCTACTCCCGGTGTGAGGTTGCGCACGGCTACTGCCGCTTGAGTTGTATGCCAGGATAAGATCTCCCAACCGCCTGAGTGGACGTCCAACAGTCCAGATCCACATCCCTGGTCCCTGGCAGCCTGGCTTCTGTGACTCTCAAGCATGCCAGGATCTCAGGAGTAGAATACTCAGACCCTAGGGACATGGGCATATCCCAGGGACGGCTAGCCCAAGGCTCCAAGTTTTCCAGTGTGAGTAGTATTCTTCCATGCGGAGCCTACAAAGTCCAGAGGGTTGCAATGAAGTCGTCTGACTTCTGACTCCTTCAAGGTGTGGAGAGGACGGTCCCCTATTGCACTTAAGTTTCTCCTTGCTCCCCAATCTACTTTGCCTACCAGCCACTGAAGATGACCCAATCCCCAGTCCAGGTAACGCCCTGGAAGATTCTGGACTTTGATCTCAGTAGGTAAAAAGATGGAGAGAGAAGTTGAATGCAGGAATCCCCAGGCAGCCCAAAGAGTGCTAAAGACAAGGAAGACCAACACAGCGGGTGGCATGGACTCATGTATCAAAGGACAGGCACCCACCACCACGATTTAGTGTATGGAGGTGCTGGGTAACTTTTGGGCTCTTGAGGGTGACAAAGCTCTTTATCTTTCTTTCCTTTCAAACTTACCCAGTTTCACTTTTTTTCAGTCTCTATGTCCTCCTCATTTCCCTGTTAATCCTTTGAAGAGAGACAGTCGCAGGGGTAGCCACAGGTGAAATGGTGACTGATACCATATAGATCACTCAGCTCTCCTCTCCTATTCAGGCAGAAAGAGCTAATCCCTAATCTCTGAGGGCTTCTAACTCATACCTTTTCCAGAAACTGAAGGAAAATGCAAGGAAGAGGAATGTACTCCCATAGTGACCCTTTGAGAAGCTGGAATTTCTCAGTAATTCTACTTATCCAGACTTTCAACTAGCAGTCTCCTCAAAAAAAAAAAAAAAAAAAAAAAAAAAAAAAAAAAAAAAAAAAAAAAAAAAAAATCAGGACCTAGTATGTTTTCTTTATTGTTTTGTTTTGTCAGTGAACCTGCTCATTAAGGAAAAAACAAGAAAACAACAACAACAAAAAAAAAAACAGTAAAACAGTTTAGATATTTGAACTGCGTTTTCTCCAGGAATGTAGAGTCTAGTTTCCAAATACTAACTTTTGCTATAGACTTAGGTTTTCTAGACAGCAGGGTAGCTTCGACTCCACTAATAGAGTTTCCAAAGTATGTTTTTTACAATAATTCATTACTACTCATAACTAAAATATCATTTGCCTGAGATGTGCAATAGACTTGATAGCCTGGTTTTTAGATGGAATCAATAGTGATTGGTCTAACAAAAAAAAATCCTGTGAACTTTGCAAAATAAGTAATGAAAATGTGTTGCAATTTCCAATGCTCATATACTTGATGCTTTGCTTGTGTAGTATATATTTTTGAAAGAGACAAATCAGGAGATGTTAGGAATGGCTGTACTAGCCAATATCCCTCCTCCCTGAACAACTTTAAAGTAGGATTTTCCTTTCCTATATCCCCCAGACCTAAAAAAGATCAATAAAGAGGGATAGAAAAGAATGTTTTAAGACACATTTGTTCTCGGATCTGAGTATTCATCCAAGCTCCAAGCAATCACAATCAACCTTTTAAAAGTAGTTTTCAAAGTGAAAACAACCAATATAATTCACTGAACTTAAATTATATGCCACGAGATAATGAGATTTCCTTTTCTAACTGAGATCTAAAATGTACAAAGTAAAATTGCATGCCCTGGTGTTGTTTATATGCAGTACAAATGCCTCACTCTTTTGACCCTGTGTGACCTGCGGTTGGCATGGGCACGGCCACCCCGTATGTACCTAAGGACCAGCACACACTTTTTAAATGGATAATTCAGCACCATGGAAACCAGCTTTAGCTCAGAGGAAACCTGTCTTCTACAGTGAGTTTCTTGTATCAGTCAATTCCAACAGTAAAAACAAAATATTGAAGGAGTTAGGGACTAAGCAAAAGTGTGTGTGTGTGTGTGTGTGTGTCTGTGTGTAGAGAATTAAATTGTATTCCTTTACATCTCTTTTTCTTTCCCTTCCCAACCAACCACCAATTATCCAACTAGCCAACAAAAAGAGATTCTTGATTATTAACTTGCATATTTTTTCAGTAATTTAAAATGTACAAAAATCAAGTAAAGCATAAACAGTAGGTGGTTAATAATGTCCTTACATGGAGAAGGCCTCAAATGCTTGAATGAATGGATCACTGGTCTACTGTTCTTCGAAGAGAGTCTGCTTAAACTTCATCCAGTAAAGCAATATGTAAAATTGAAGACAGAATTCACGTATGCCAAATATGTGAGAGATGATTGAAATGCATATATGCATAATTTAGCACTGTTGTGAACATACATGGAATACAATCTCATGGTTGTGGTCTTATGCAACAATTAAGAGCCATCGGGGTCCTGAAGAGCGGTAGTGCCTAAACAGTAGTACTGCACTGGAGGAATTTTCCAGTGGTTTACATGGTAGAGAAATAGAACCCCTGCTGGAAATTTTGGGGACTGCTGCTTCATTCCTGTATACACCAATTTATGTCAACAACCAGTTAACTATCACACATGTTTAGTTGTACTGTGATCTCTATCACAGAGATCCCTCTAAATGACTGATCATCTTGTTACTAATAGAGCAGAATATGGATAATCTTAGTAGAAATGGTAGCCCATTACCATTAATAGAGGGAGAAAGAAGTTTCACTGTATACATACGCTCCTTCTAATGCACATGTGTTATTTATAACAACAACAGAAAGATATGTTCCATAGTACGTTTTATGCATCATCACAACAAAATAAATAATAAAAGTATAGAATTGAGTTAACTGGAGAGTAGCCAGGCTTTTGACACATGATTGGTATAAGAAGAGTAGGCTTGGGTCTCGTCACTATGATTTACTGATATGTGTCTCATAGAGAGTTATTCAATCTCAGTAAGCCTTTTGTTTTTGCCCTCTGAGAAGTCAACTAAAACTATTTTTATTAATCATAAAACTGTTCTGATTAGTGAAAATTAATAGAAATAGTACATAAAGTAGAAGGTGAAAAGTCTTTGAAGAGTATCCGCATGCATTAGTTGAATTATAGTTGTTAATTTTTACTGTTATTTATTACTATCAATTTTTTTCAAACAGGGACTTACAAGCTGTTGTGATATGTTTTTGTAAGACACTTAATATTTCTGAGCCTTAATCTCTTCATCTCTGAACTATCAGTATTGCTGCCTGCTTTTCTATTTCAGAGAAAAGGGCCAAAGACATTAGTTTTGTAATTCACATATGAAAAACCAATAAATAGTAACTAAATTCTTCATATAAAGAGAACTATTGTGGAAATGTATATGCATAGTGGCAATGTAACTGTTCAGTTGATGTCATTTCTTTAGGAGAGGCCGAAATTTAGTTGATGTCAATCATTATTTTGGTTATAACATCATATTTCAATTTTTAACCCAAAGACCTAAGTAATGTTTATATTTGCTCATATTTTTGCTTGAGTATACAAAAACCTGTGACTTTATTCTCTGAGCTCTTAATTATTTTATAATTTTAATACTCATTCTTCATTTAACAAATATCCATTGAGTTCTTATGCCTCCATCATAAGAGCCAGACAAAGTTCTAGGTGCAAAATACACAACCAAGAGCAATAGGACTTGAAACGTATGCTCCCTTGAAGCCTGTGTTTTGGTGATTTACAATTTATATTACCACTGAAGTTTTTCATCAGACCTTTGATGCACACACTTTAATTTTTTTTCAAATATTATTTTTGATGAGTGTTGAGTTAATTATCTGCCACTGACTCCTCATGTCAATTGCATAGTCAATAAGTAACAAGTTTGGGTCCTCCCATGCATAGAGTAAAGACAGTATGAGTTCACACTGCCCAATCAGGAGCAGGAACTCAGAGAAAAGTTGTTTTCATTTAGGAAAATCTGTCTGGATTGAAGTCAGTCCTCCTTGGAGAGACACTTTTGTGCCTTGGGAAACATGGCGGTCCTCATATTAACTTCAAAACCTCAACTGTTCCATCAAAGATGTGCAAAGGTATATGATTATGGTGCTTGGCCAGTATTAATGTATTTCTATAAGTGGGCAGGTCCTTCACCTTGCTATTTTATCTGCATCATTCATCTTTGAGTTAATATTGGTTGCAGGCCTGATGTTAACACTATATAGACCTTACCTTCACCTATCTTTCTTGTATGATTGGTAATCTCCTGTTTCCACTGAGAGGAGCATGATTTGGTGTCTTTGCCCAAGTTCAAGTACTCATTGAAATGCAGGTACTTGAAGCTAGCCACTCTGATCTCATGTTGTAAGCTCCTTCATCGAATTATGCTGTATGGTGTATGGATTTGTGTATGCACTTAGATAGCTATGTATACTATAACTTGAAATCAAATATAAGAAATGAGGTGTTGCTTTTAGTTATTCAAGGATAACTAAATAACTTAAAGTGTTTATATTTGAGACCATTAGCAACAAATAAAAGTTTGTTTATATTTGAGACCATTAGCAACAAATAAAATTTGCTACCATCAGTGGACCGTCTAGAATTTCTCTTTAGAAGGGTTGAAGAAAAGCAATCAAGTGGGAGAGGAAGCTTTGCTACCTACATCTAGCAAACACACTGTTTTCAGTTAGATTGGACAGGAAGTTGGAATAGCTTTGAGAAAGACTGAAGGAGATAGTAGTGTTGAGTCCTCATATTCTTCCCCTCCTTTTAGGTTGTCTCCCTGGTAATTATCTGTGTTATATAAAAGATATTATCTATGTCCTAAAATTTCCAAATGTTATTTGGACTAGAAGAAAAAGTGATGAAGCACTCTGGATAGAAAGACATTCACATTTCTAACTGTGTTTTTAAAATTGACCAAACTTGAGAAGATCATTAAATTATATTTTTGTCTTCAGTTTTATCTATGAAAAATAATAACAAATGCATGGATTTGTTGTAAAAATGGAATGTGATATCATCTATAAAATGAATGCCATACTGTAGACCTTTATGAAGATACCTCCCTCTCTCTCTCCATTAACGAACAGGGTAGCAGGTCTGTATTTTAGAATAGTCTGATCAAGTAAATCTGGGGAAATACACTTGCTTGGAATTTCATGAAGTGTGTTCGTATATTGAAGGCTATTTGAAATCCTGCAGGAAAAAAAATACTGTTTCTTTAATCTAAGGCAATATTGCCCCCATGTTAAACATAAAAGGCTCCTAATTGAATCACAGCTATCAATGTCCACTGAGTTCATGCTCCCAGAACACAGCAGAGGGAACAGTGACCAACAAAACCATTGACATCTCAATACATGCACTGAAACTCACAGGGCCACGCTTCCTGCAGCTTCTCAAGTCCAACCTAGGGGCTGCCACCTTCTTACTTCAGAATGTTTTTCTTATAAATCTTTAGGAGTAGATTTAGGGTTTAATGCTTATTCTTCTCTATTATTTAAAAAAACATTTTTTAAAAACTGCATTTAAAACCATTTACTCTGAAACTATCATTTGTTTCACTTAAAATGTGACTGGAGTCATTTTTTCTGGTATTTTTTGTTTTCCTACTGGACTTACTTATTAACAGTGTATTAAGTTGAAACATTATATTAGATATACAATCACTTTTCCAGGAATATAATTTGTGATAGTCAACTTATTTATTTATGATTTTTTACAATAATGTATTTTCATGAAGAAAGGGAAACATTCAAATAAAGAGAAATGCATTGCAACCACATCAACTTCATCAATTTTTGTCGTGATTTCCTACTAAAATCAAGTTATATCAAATTGGAAAATTCCTGTAATCAACATTGGCATCAACATTGTCATATTTATAATACTAAGTCAATTGGAAGCAGTTAATCTTGGAGTAAAAAGTAAAGAGGTAAAATTATTTGATTTTGTAATTTCATTTATTAAATGCTGAAAAATTAAAAGAATAACTTTTAATTTAAAAACAACCTTTACCAAATCATTTGGTAACATTTTATTTCATCTTTTTGGTTCTTATGGAAAATTTAAAGTTTTTTTTAAAATGTGATTTTCCTAATAGTATAGTAACATATTTATGAAATCTAAGATAAGATTATTTACAAATAAGAATTAAAGAGCAATGATGGTGACTAAATGAAGAATAAATTCCTATTCATCACAAATCACTCTCACAGAAAACAGCATCCAACAATTTGAAAACCTTTCTTTTAACTCTTTAAATTCTTGTGTATTTTGTTTGTGCATTGATTGATGA
The DNA here is from genome assembly GCA_004024805.1 of Geosciurus inauris. Lineage (NCBI taxonomy): Eukaryota > Metazoa > Chordata > Mammalia > Rodentia > Sciuridae > Geosciurus > Geosciurus inauris. Next base: position 121,928 of record PVHX01000789.1, on the reverse strand, counting down.
AATTTGTAAGACTAGCAAATGTTACGCCTTTTGTTGAATTAGTTTATTGAACTAGTTTATTGCCATCAGATTGGGGGAAGCAAAAGTACAAAATGAAACACCATGCAAGAGCCTATCAATACTCTTTAAAATATCTACTGAGCGATGCTTCAAAAGAAATTTGAGAATGCTGAGTTTTCCACCAGAATTGTGTTCATTTTTATTTCATAGATATCTGATGATTAATTTTTGTTACTGCCATCAGCTATCAATTTGAAGACTAGAACTTCATTAAATTTACTATTTGTATTTAAAATGCATAATTTATTACATTGAACAAGTCTAAGAGTATAGACAATATAAAGGCAAAAACATCTATTTTATTTTGTGATTGATTAAAACAGAATCCATGCATGGGTTGTTGGGTCATTACATACACATATTTTCTAGTTCTGTCAATTGAGATGGCTAAAAACACTCCAGTAGCAAGGAGGAGCATATCTGGCACTCAGGGCTCCTTGGAAAAAGTGATAATTTGAGGAGCACGTCCGGCTGTGACAAAAATTGATGAAGTTGATGTAGTTGCAATAGTTGATGTAGTTTTCCAGGGCTCCTTGGAAAAATGATAATTCTAGGAGTGGGGAAGGAAATACGCAAGATGACTAAGATGTCTTGTAATGCCAGAAAGTGAGGAGGTCATCTTTGGAATGATGGCTATATTAAAAGGACACACTAATCAACTAGCTGGTTTTGTGTGAGTCTATGCTGATATAGATAAATAATTAAATACATGAAAGATGAAGAAGAGGCAGCTCTCCTAGGCAGAAGAGGTCCCAGGTGGTCGAGGTCTGCATCAACAGTGCTGAACCAGGTTAATTGTACTTGTACTTGAGGAGATGTTGTGCAGATGGAACTTCGCCTATGTGGTTTCCTACCCACCTCCCCAGAATCCCCTCTAATCATAAGAAAACAGCAGAAAATTTCTAATAGAGGGACATTCTACTAAATAACTGACCACTACTCATCAGAGAAGTCAAGGTCATAAAAAGGAAAAGTCTGGGAAATTTTCACAGCTACAAGAAACCTAAGGAGACACAATGAGTAAATACAATGTGGGGTCCTGGATAAGACCCTGGAACAGAAAGTGACTTCAGGTGGAAACTAAGCACTCTGAACAAAGATCAACATCCCTTAATAGAAATGCATCAATATTCCAACAAATATTATACTAATTTAAGATGCTAATAACAGGAGAAACTGAGGCTGGACTGTATAGGAACTCTCTGTACTGTTCTGCTTTTCCATAAATATAAAAGTGTTTTAAGAAGTAAAATCTACTAAAAATAAGACTCATTCCAGGTAACGATTTCTAGGATTACTGCTCTTACTTACTGTCGTACATAAAGATCTGTACCTAATTATAGCAAGAAAAAAAAAAACTATTGCCAATTGCATACAGTGTGCCACCTAAAGAGCTTTCTAAGAATATTGTCATTAAAATAAAGAAAGAGCATTTAATGTTGGAAAAAATCATTAAAGAAATAAACTTTATATAAAAATTGCTGTTGAAGAAAATGCTATCACTATATATCTTCCTTAGAATTCTGCAATGACTTTATAAAAAAAAAGCACACATTGGCTGTTTCTATTTATTAGCATATTGGTTTTCCACTATTATATGATTTTTTCCTTAATTAAATACAATTTAACTTTGAATATTTATTCAAGCATTGTAACATTGTAACTGTTAAAGGCATTAAGTGCCAATGTCCTTGAATGGAAATTCTCAGCAAACTAGTTGCAAGAATTCCTTTCTTAGCAAAATTGTCTGAATATGCCTTTAAAAATCAATACTTAATTCCCAGAGCTAATAAAGTACTTTAGTACTTCATAATTTGAATTGAGGAAAGGATGGTGAAAATCATCTGCTTTTCCTTTTTTTGTTGCTTTTTTGGTTTTGTTTTGTTTTTCAAGAACTCAATCACAATTTTTAAGGGTTTCCTTTCTTTCTTTTTTTTCCTCAAGTTTAAAGTTTGAGAATGTTGGATTACAAACTTTGGCAATCCATAAACAGAAGTTGTAGTCTGATGACCGGGCCACATGTGTATTGTAGAAGATGTTACTGTACTTCATCTTCTAAGAATGGATTAGTGAGATAGAGCCGCCTTTAAGTCTAAAGACAATATTTGCCTTTTGAATTCTAGGCAGTATGTGTTCTTTTTGTTCTCAGAATATATTTGAACCCTGAGGCTGTTTCTGTACATGTTCACTGAATTGGCAAGAACCTTTATAAACCATTGTGAATGTTCAACAGGAAGGAATGGGTAAGAAAAGAATCATAAAGACTTAGGAAATGAAGGATCCACTAAATGTGATCCTTATCATGAAATTCATGTATCAAAATGGCAAATATTTACAAAGCAATATGGAGCATGGTATAACATTTTGCATTCTTTGGATTACAATTTCATATAGTCATTCTTGCTTATCAGTAAGAACTTTTAGTTGGTGAATGTGGAAAGAGGAAGTCCATTTGTTTTGTTAAGACAGTGGATTGAAAGTTAATATTTTTTCAATTTTATTCTTATTGTTGTTCTTTATCCAATTTAAAAGTGATTGGTTGAAGTTGCTATCCTGTAGATTCTAGATTATTGAAGCCATCATTAGGATGTATACTGGCAAAGTGAAAAGTACATGGAATGAGTATATGTCCAGCTTTGGTGTTTTGTAGTTTGCTCAGATCACATAACCTTTGGGTAAATCTACTCCTTTGTCTGTCAGAGAGTAGCTGGTGGTGGGTGCATAGGTGCACCAGCAGATCTCTACCAGATCTGCCATTCTCACTACCGTGTCTACTCTCCTTTGTTGTCATTGGGATGCATTGAGATGCTTCATGAAGATGTGCGACTATCTTATAGTTAATATTAATAATCACTGCGTTGTGTGTGGAACTTGGTTCATTTCCTTGTAATTAAATTTAATTGGGCACACAAGCCCATATTTTCACTGGGTTCACCTTGAGATCCTCACATCTGATATAAAATGCATATTTTTGTGAATCTCTTTTTTCCTTTCTTCTGACAGAGATTAAATATCCCTGACTTAAAGGGACCGGCACTTGCTATTCCTCCATGGTATAGCTTGTCCCATTCTGATGCCATGTGTTGATCTCTAACTCCATTGTATCCCCTGCCCATATGACTCCTAGGGAACTCCACAACCTCACCTTGCTGCTTGAAGATACATCACATTCCTCTACTGGTCTCTCTCGTGGGCTGTTGATTCAACAACCCACCAGGGTGAAATTCAGGACACATGCTGTCCCACCCAGCTCCCATCAAGTTTAAGCCCATGAGTTATCTCAGGTCCTTCCTATCCAAGCACATGCTCCCTCTATTGCAATTCTCCTGGAAACACCTGAGTGGAGAGGTGTACTGCATAGCTTTTCTTCCCTCCCAGAGACCCAACCACACATGGGCAGGGGCCTTCCTGTGTGCAAGGACACTCTGTTCCTCCTGCCTTGACTTCAGGTGTTCCAGCTTAAGAAGGGAAACATGGATCTGAATTAGTATGTTATTATGTATTTATTTAAACTCTGAAGTTCAGACTATAAGCATTGTGGTGGTATTTAAGGCAAAAATTTTAAAATTAAAACGATGAAAGAAGTGGTAGTAACAATGAACTCTAAATTTTAATTTTCTGACTTTTGTAACAGAAAGATGAAGCTATAAGAATCAGGACAAATATTCTTTCTCTATCTGCCTGCATTTAATTCATATATATAAACATATGTGTATATAAGTAAAATATTAATGAAAGTATATAATAAATAATGCACAAATGTGTATATGTGTATTAATTATATATTATTTCCATTAGTGTATATAATAATGCACTAAATGTACATACTATTACATATGTTTATTATGTTATTATATGCATTGTGACAATGCTACATGTGAACATATATAATATGCATATATTCATATATAAATGCATATGTATACATATATAGCTAGATGTGTGCTATTATGTTTCTATTAGTATACATATATGTATTACATACACCTAGTATATATTTATTAAGCACAATTACAATATGTGGTACCATGAATATTCATATATAAATGCACATGATTGATATTAAGATTTCAGTTTGCATTTTTTCCTGTTCTTAAATATTCAACCTTGAAGGAAATCATGTTTGAAGTGATCAATGCTTTTTGGATAACTAGGAAAGGTCAGGGGCTTAAGCAGCTAGTCTGTGACTGCTGATGGAGGAGCCCTAAGGAAAGAAGAGCAGGGACACACAGGCACATGGACCGTGACAACTTGTTAGTCTCCAAAACATTCTCATGCAACAATTGCACTTAAAAAATCTGTTCTTTGGCCCATGATAATATATCCCTGTTGGTGAGATTGAACAACAGGGAAGACTTGACATCATCTAGGGCCCAACTAAAGAATGATGATAGCTTATTGCATCTGTGGAACACTTGTTGTAAAATGGACAGTAGTAAGCTACAAAGAAAAGACCTTAAAGCAAAATAATGACTTGATAAAAAATAAAACAAAATTGCTATGAATAATTATTCATTATCAGCTTAACATATGCAAGCATACTCTACTCAAAATTATAACCAAATGTGAAGAAAGTTAAATCAGATCCAGAACAAGCTACATAGAACAAGCTATATAGGAAGGAAGCATATCCATTTTTAAACAACAAGACATACTTTATACATGTACAAATAAACCACTTAAAATATACAAATAAATGAGAAACAATAGTGCTTAAGACTGGAAGAGGCTTCACAGATTTTAAACCACAGTTTTTTTCATTTGAACAGTAAGGAAATATTCCCTGGAAACAAAACTTATATATCTATACTCAGCAACCAAGCCACAGTTCTTAACTTCCTTCTTTTTGAAAAAAATATATTTTTAGTTGTACATGGACACAATATCTTTATTTATTTATTTATTTTTATGTGGTGCTGAGGATCTTTATTTATTTATTTATTTTTATGTGGTGCTGAGGATTGAACCCAATGCCTCACAGGCAAGTACTCTACCACTGAGCTACACAGCCTCAACCCCTTAACTTCCTTCTGGTAGATATTTTCTTGCAACTACATTTTCCCCATAGAACTCACTTAGAAGAGTTAAAATTCAAAATGAATGAATGAGAAATAGTAACCAGAAAATAAAATACACAAAAAGTTTTAGAATGCATGTAGCACAGGGCTACTCAGTATGGTTTCTATAGATCAGAATAGTCTTTGCAGAAATGTTAAATTTCGAGGATGTTATAAAGAAGAAAGTGGCTGTGGAAGTCAATATTGCAATGAGTTGAATCCAAGGAAATTCTAACACTCAGAGAAGATATCAATGAGAAATCTTAAGATAATCAATAAGAAATGTGTTAAACTGTACACATCTTTGTATTTTTTAAACTTTTTATTATCTAGGCATTTCTGATCAATTCATTTTACACTACTTGAGTGTGAAAAAAAAGTCTTCATATTCAAAAGTACCCAGAAAAAAATTTTAACTAGCAATTACAAATAAGTGGGATATCATATAGCAATTTAGAGCAATTGTTGTACTGCTGTAATATTTTTATTACTCTAATATAATTAGAACAATTCAAGTGAATATTATCCTTCACTTAGGCTAAGTATGTGTGCATACAAGGAAAGAAATCTGGAGAATAACGTCCATCATTCACTTTGTGAGACATTTCAAAAAAAAATCAAAGGGGCAGCCAATGGTGTGGAATGTTGAGATTCATAAACCCACCCCACATCAGATGTAAGGAGAGGGAAGAGGAGTTCATGGTTTTTGTGAACAAAGTCAGTGAATAATTCCTGGAGAGCATGCTATAATAAGTTTTCTGTGCTGTTCCTAAAGTCTGCACTGCCTTATGTTTCATGTGAAATAATCTTTCAAATACACTTCAAGTTTTGCAAGTAACATTTGACATTTTCTGTTCCCTTTAGAGGATGAGGTTTTAATTTATGTTTCTACCCACTCTCCATCATTTATTTATTCATTTATTCTTTCTTTTATTTACAGTGCATCTTCTAAAAATACTTTAAAAGGCTAACAGAAGTCATAAGTAGTATCACCTGGTAAAACATATGAATGAAAATAAAGGTAAACATGAAATAAAATAAAAGATGAGGTACTTCTCCTTAAAATAGGCCAAAAATTGATCAAAAAAACACCTTTATTTGCACTGTCTAGTGGCTAAAGGTTTATGAGAAATAATAAGACAAAAATCTCAGAGTTCAGAGAGTCTAGTTGCATAGACAAATCACAGGGTTTTCAGGCTAAAAACCAAGTAAGAAACTCATCCTGTGGTCTTGATAAAAGGAAACCATGTGATGTCATAGATAACAACCCTGTGATAAAATCAGTAATGCATTTCACACATTTGTTTCTTAGAAGTGCCCAATACAACTCTAAGATAAGACACCAAATGGTAATAAGAACATTTCCCCAAAACATCCTGGTGTAGATTTCTCAAGTGGTTGTTTGGATCTAAGGTTAAAATGCATAACATCCAGGGGAATGGACAGACTGTATGCCATCACCACTTGTAACTGTTGCTACTTGAATCTGAACCTTATTGGAAGGGAAGCAGCAGAAAGTCCTGGGATGGGCAGTGTGGTGAAGTGTCCCTTTCTGGTTAGATATATGCATAAACATTAGAAGCAGGGATAAAGCCCTTCTATGAAACTGAGAATCCCCAAAGAGATGCTCTTGAATCTCTCATGTTGAAGAGATTCCCTTATGTGAATGAGGTACCTGGAGGCAGGGCCAAGGTTTTATACAGAAAATCTTTGTGATTTCATCATGTTCAATGCACAAAAGGGCAACAGTCATTTGTCTAACAGGAGATCAAGTCTACAAATATAAGTACCAACTAAACCTGTTAAAAGGTAAAATAGTCCAGGAAAAGAAGAAAAAATAAAGCACTTGACATATCAAATTAAAATAGCATGCCTTTCAAGTAAATTCTATGATAGGTAACTTGGGGTCTGCATACTGATTTCCTGTAGGATCATCTATAAGCCAGTAACATGTTCAGTACAGTCTAACTATGACAGTGGTTGGGTTTCAGAGCAGCTGATCTTAGCCTTTATTTCTAACAGTAAACAGAACAAAATATGTTGAGAGGTACAAGCTCAGGACTTACATGTGTATGTATGCCTACTGCTTAGATAACAATTCCGCATTTTTATATTCTTTTGTTTTGCTTTTATTTTGTACCTTTTAGTTGCTTAACTGTGTGTGCAGTTTCTTTTCTTATTTTTATTAGGATATACTTTGCATATCCTGGTTAACAATAAAGCTAAATCTCTCCTATCCCTTCTGAACCTTTAGATACTTCTCTATAATTCTGATCATTTCCTCTTAGAAAAACCTATTTTATCTAGCAGGACTATTGATTGTATAAGGTTGAAGGGGAATAACTTTAAATATTGTTCATTGGTCTGTGTCTTGAATGCCAAATTTGTCTACATTTCTTTAGACTCCTAATTCTAGAGAACCGCAATGCATTTAGGATTCAAAAGCCAACAAACAAAACCTGAAATGCAGTGCTTTGGTTTAAGGTTTTGTTCTTCTCTGGATACTGAAAAGAAAACTTGAAAGTTTATAGAATTTCCTGCTTTTTTCTTGGGAGAAAGGAAATGCTTATTAAAACTTCATGATATATTTTATTTCCAAACCACACCTCTGTTACATTGAGTTGAAAAATAATTTGATAAATCTAAGGACCACTGTTGCAGCTGTAAAATGCCTTGGCAAGCTACAAATCAAGTTAATGATAGCTTCCTTCTATTTCATAGGTTTATCATTGCAATTTTTTCCAATCTTTATCTAGTTTTCTCTCTTTCAATCATTATTATGAATGTAGTACACAAAAAGTATGCAGAAGTAAGACTTCTCTATTATACCTGCCTGAACAACACTTAAAACTGACATTTTCACTGAGAAGTAATGTGCAGGATTGGAAAACAAACAAACAAACTTCCTCAGGGCTTTGAAAGAAGAAAACGTGACATTGTAAATCAATTTCTTACCAAAAAATCAGCATTATATTTCATAAATCTACTGACAGCATAATTCATATTCAGTCAAAAGGAAAGGTGGTATAATTCCTTGGGAAAGGCACATTTATACATACACATACAAACACCCATGGGACACAGAATTGTGTCAATCAGCACATAAATCCTTCCAGGACTTCAAATGATGATCATTTTCTGTCTCACAGAGATAGCCATGCAAACCATGTTTTGTTCTGTAATTTGGTCTTCTATGCCAAATGTTAGGATCTGAGGTTCTTCTTAGAAAAAAAGAGAAGTTGCATAATACTCTACATGTTACCTCAAAAAGCTGCTCAAGAGAGTGATTTATTTACGGGTCTAAATCTGTAGGACCCAATGAAGGAAATGAAATTTTAAAAGACTAAGAAATGCAATAGTACAGGTAATGAGTTTGAACTTCAGTCGTTTTGAAACCAATTTGATGTTTTCCTTTATTTATTTAAACAATAATTTAAATACATGTAATTTTAACATGTAAAAATAAAGGAACTTGAATAAAAGAAAAAGAATATGAAAATAAGTGCTTTGGGTCACTTCTAATAGATAGCAATATTTTTCTTTTAAGATTACTTTTCTTGAGATTTGTAGTATCCATGCAACATGATTAAATATGTAACAATTTCTGTGTAATGAAAAGCCATATATATGTTTATTAAATTATTGGAGGCGATAAGGAACAGTAGAAAGTATGAATTCATAAGATAATTATAAAATTGGTTGTTTTCCCCAATTGCAGGAATTATTTTTTCTCATGGTGTTTGGCATTTGATGAGGAAATATAAGGAACTTGTTTCAAAAATTAAAATATGAACCAGTCACGATGGTGAGCACTTGTAATCCCAGCTACTTAGGATACCACAATGGAGGATTATAAGTTTAAGGCCAGCCTCTGCAACTGAGTAAGGCCCTATCTCAAAAATAAAATTTAAAAAGGGCTGGATAGGTAACTTAGCCGTAGAGTGCTCACGCAGCATGCACAAGGCCCTGGGTTCAATCCTAGTACTTCAGTAAGAATAAATAAATAAATAAAAATAAATGTTCTAGCGGTTTTGTTGATTCACTTTCAAATTTAAATATTACTGTTGGAGACAGAACATTTGATCTACATGTTTATTTACCATATCTTCATTAATTCTCCAAGGTAGGAGTTAGTTGTTCCTCATATAACCATTCAGTTGATATGAAAACTGAGGCCAGATTTAATGCACAGGATCAAATCATAGGGAAGTGATTTTATATTTAAGTAGGGAGCCAAAAAATGCCCTTTGTGAATACATTGTACATTTTAATTATCTACATAGTATATATTAAAATAATTGCCATCCCTTTCTTTGATGTTGTTTTCCTTACAGAACAATAGTACCACTCAGAAGGAATATATTAGTGTGCCTTCAAAAGAAAAGGTAAATCCACTTACCTACAAAATCATCCTAGCCTACCTTTAGGTATTAAGTGTCTGGTACCTGAAGGAATACAAGAAGTGTGTTGTGAGTAGCAGTTTTTAAATTAAATTCTCAATTTACTACAACTAGATTTCTTTTAGAACCATGCCTAATTTTATTTTTCATGCTTGCAATATATGTTAATTTGCAAAGTTGTATTCAAGTGAGCTATATGCTGGGAAACAAAACCAAATTCAAAAGACTTAATTTAAAAGAGTAGGAAACCTCAGTGAAATTTTAGATATGAGAAGTCTGACCTATGCTGGCCTATTTTTTCTTAATTTATCTGATTTATAAAGACTCAATTTTAACTTGAAATACTCTAGGGAATGATTACAGATCAAGATATTTTTAAAACTGTAATATCAAACTATTAAGAATGGCAGCAATTTGAATCAATAATATTATCTGTGGGCCATGCAAAGACTACATGCCCAACCATTCCTTTTCATTTTCAAATATATTGGAAAACTTATGCTAGCATTTCAACAGCATCTTTCCATCACACTTACATATTAATTTAAACCTGTCACATTTTTCCTGTAGAACAGTGATATTCAAGCAGGAGTGACTTTTCTCCCTCAGGGGACATTTGGCGATGATTTGAGACATTTATGTTTGTTTGTACTTGTACAGGTGGCCAGCACCACTACTGGTACTGGTGGTGGCTGGGCATGCTACTAAACCTCCTACAACATATAGGACAGTCCCCATGACAAAGGACCAGTCAGCTCAGAATGTCAAATGTACTGAGGTGGAACTTTAGGATAGAAATGATGAAAACAAACCTAATGTAGATTCAGTGTAGATGTTTTGGAAATCTTGCTTCAGAGATAGATAAATAAATAAAATATAACAGCCAATTACATGTTCTCCTATAGAATGGATAGGAACAACACATCATGGTAATGTTTTGCCTCACTTCAGGGACATAGCTTTTTGTAACAGTCTCCTTGACCAGCATTTGTGGTATCTCTTCTGATAACATGTTCGTCTGAAATATGGAACAGATCCTGCAGTGGGCTACTGGATCATCATGACATCCAACTCTCCAGTATTTTTGAATATCTACTATGTCATTGGGTATAAACACTCATGAACATAGTGAATTGTCTGTTCTCTTGGAGCTTCCAGTGTAGAAAAGTCACATAGCTATGAGTTAAATGAACACACAGATAAAATATTTCATTGAAAACTGTGGACAATATTATGAATGAAAGGGTCATTGTAGGAATAACCGACAAAGTTTTAAAAAATCAAAGGTACTCTCCTAATGTAAACAAAATCACTGTTTTCTGAGTGATGGAAGTACAAATTGACAAAGAGACAAGGGAGAAAATTCCAAATAGAAGACCAACACATAGAAAGTCAAAGACAGGAAATGTATCTTCACTGACAATTCAGCTTCTTCATCAGTGCTTTTTGATTGACTGAACACACTTGAGCGTAATGTCTTATTCTAGTAACCCTTCCCAGGTAATGGGGAAAAATAAAGCTTCTTCTTTGGTTAAAATTGAAATGTTACTTAACCAATAGCTATTTTCCCCAGGGATAAAGTTTAATTCTTCTCTTTGAAGAAATAGAGAAATGAGATAGAATGTTCTTATCATTCCCTGAGTCACGATGAACAAAGGGAGCAAAGAAGAGGAATCCTTGAGGGAAAAAAATCAAAGAAAAATATTTCTTTTTGCCTAAATCTTTGTTGATTCTCATTCTATTCTGTCCCTGATCTAGTCTCTGTAATGTGCCTCTCCAGCCCCCTTCTCTGATCAAAGGACCCATGGAATCAAAGAATGTCAGAACCAGGAAGGATTCACAACTTTATTTTTATTTTTTTACAAATGAAGGAAACTGAGGCATAGGGAAGTCCTCAATCTTTAACTTTTATTGTGAAAATAAATATTGTCCTGCAGTATGTTGGTCCTACTAATGGATGACAGGACCTTTTAAAAAAATTATGCAAGTTTAATCCATCTCATTTTTGGAATACGGCTTAAGAATGAGTCAAATGAGAATATCTGATATTAATTCTATGTAGCTAATTACACAGCAAGTAGAGTATTCTTGCCAACTATTAGTGGTTAAAGGAATGCTGCCTTTTCATAATTTAGAGGAAGAGAGTGTGCTGTGTGTCTCCAGTCTTCCCAACTTCAAGAAGGTAAAACTCACCTGGAACATGTTGCCTAGATGTGTACTAGTGAACCACCTTGAGATTGACCTCTGTTTCACAGATGGCTGTAATATTTCTTGTGAAGAGTCTAGAATGTATCCTTTGTATGCATAGATACTAATATTCTAATATATGGCTGTGGCTACACTTCCTCCAACAGGAGATGCTTTCTCCAGTAGCCATGATGGAAACTTTCTCTCTGCCACTCCTGATCCCTCCATTATTCCTGAACCTCTTTTGACCCTTTGAAGTTGCCCCCAATGTTCTTCTTGCCCTCTGGCTTCACGTTGCTTTTGGCCAATGTAGAACACCATCAGACTGGAAGACAAGAGCAGAATGTGGTTTAATTGCTTAGTTCTTTCCCTCCCTTCTTCCTGACTCCTCATGAGTTTCTGTGACTAAGCCTCCTCTACTGGTCTTAGCTCATTTGGGGTGTCAGAGCGTTTGCAGTCCTTGATCCTTCAGCCTCTGGATGGATAAGTTAATGTTGGCTTCCAAGTCTTGCTAACCCTGAGAGTTACCTCACTATCCTTTGCCTTCCTCATAACCTGTCACATACTTATAAAGAACATCTTTATTAAACACTCTTGTATCACCTCCAATGGAAGTGCCATCAGCTTTCTATTGGGATGTTGACCTAGACAGAGGTTTGAAATATCACTTGACACAACAATGAAATCATAAAAATAACTTGAGTTATCTTAAGTGCAATTTAGTATGCACATCAGGTATTTTTCCATGTTCACACAATCATTTCAGCTAGGTTTTACTTAACATACCACTTTAATAATGCAATGTGTACATTATTTCTTGATGTTAATTTATTTGCTCATTGTTCAGTTATTTACCAGGGAAGGTCAACTTTGATGACTATATTTGTTAAATATTCTCCCCCCACTCACACACATATAACCTTATTGTGTGCTATGAAAGATGCTAGAAAAATATGAAACATGGATCTTAAATTTAGTGATTTTCAACTTAAAGAGAAGAAATATAACATATTTGTGAATATTAAATAATTTAATAATGTGAATATTAAATAATTTAATAATATTAAATAATTATGAATTTTCTGCATTAAAATCTCAGCTCCATATCTCATTGTATGTGGAAAAGCAGGCAAGTTGCCTGGTTTCTCTTGGCTTCCATTTTCCTATCTGGGGAGTGGGATTGGTTATGTCTATTCACTGAGATTTTGAGAAGATTAGCTTATCTCACGTGTAAAAAAAGACTAGCATCTCATTTCACAATAGCTAACCTGTAGAACCAACCTAGATGCCCTTCAATAGATGAATAGAAAAATAAACTGTGGTATATGTACACAATGGAATATTACTCAGCTTTAAAAGAGAATAAAATTATGGCATTTGCAAGTAAATGGATGGAGTTGGAAAACATCATGCTAAGCGAAATAAGCCAATCCCAAAAATCCAAAGGCCAAATGTTCTCCCTAATAATTGGGGGCATGGAAAGAATGGAAGAATTTTGATTGGACAGAAGGGAGGGAGTAGAGGGGAGGGGCCATGGGAGTAGGAAAGATGGCAGAATGAGACGGACATCATTACCCTAGGTACATGTATGACTGCATACATGGTACGACTCTACATCATGTACTACCAGAGAAATGAAAAGCTGTGTTCCTTTTGTGTACTATGAACCAAAATGTATTCTGCTCTCATGTATAACTAATTAGAACAAATTTTAAAAAAAGAAAAGACAATAATATGTGACATTAAAAAAGAGACTAACAGTGCTAGGACAAGGTTGATGCTTAAGAAAAGTTTACTGTCATTATTATCATTATTATTTCATTTTCACATGATGATTTATAGTTTATAAAATTCATATATTGTTATCTTAGCAATCCCACGTAGAAGCTACTGTGAACAGTATGTCCATTTTGGGGATGAGAGGATATAAATTTGAAACAAAAGATTCATCCAAAATCACAGAACTTGTTAGTGATAAGCCAAGCTCATGGATTTGGGGCAATTTTTATCCTATAATATACTACTTTCCTCAAAAATGTCACAAAATACATATTATAGATTTTGTAAATTCTCAGAAAGTGTTATGGGGTTGAGTATCTGAATTTTTGATGCTCAAGGGAAACATATAATTGATTTAACTCTACTAAATCAACCTGTGGCAACAAGTTGATAGAAAATTCTTGCTATACACAATAAAATCACACCTAAAAAGATGACTGTACATCAAGAAAGATATGGTACATTTGAAATAGGTACTAAATTTAGGCCAGAGAGATTCCATTTGTTACGTTCTGTACTACAAGTCCACTCTTTTTGCTTTCTAAACCTAAAGAGGTTCTGTGCAGCTCAAAAATGAGAACTCCACTTTAGAAAGTATTTCATTTTCATAAAAGCTAATTTAGAGGGAAAGTGGTTGTGAAGCCATTTGGAAATAACATAACTTTGAATAAGAATGTTTAATCCCAGCTATTTGGAACTTCTGACATGGTGCATTAGGATAATAAATATCAACTGAGGGACAGATGTTGCTTATTTAGTTGGTCAAGAAACTTTTTCATTGCGAATTATTTTCTTATTTTGCGCCCTCCACCATCCATATGTTAAAGGAACTCATTTACTTCTGCTCTGTGGAAGTTACAGACTGCTGTAGATTCTTAGGGAAGGATGCTGACTGAAGTCAGGCATGGGAACTTGGGAAGACACTAATCACAACTTGGAACTATTTCAAAATAAATAGCCCTATATTATTTATGAATTTAAAACACTAGGCAGTTTAATTTGTAGATCAGCATAAGAAAGCTGAAATAGACACAAGATCTGAGCTCAAATTATTAAATACTTTGTCTCATTTTCTGTGTTCGCGAGAATTAGTAAAACTCCCCACATCATAAAACTGCTATAACTTGCATACATTAGTTTATATAAAATTTCCATTACCTAAAAGTTCATAATTTTAATAACTTTTTTGTATCCAGATAATTTTCATTTATTTTATTGTGTTCATGAGGGTTTATTTAAAATTGTGTAAGCATAAGCATATTCATTATTTTTTATTTATATCTTCCTTTTTGTCCATTTTTAATAATTGTTTTAGTTGAGTTTTGTACTAGTCATATTTCCATGTAAAACATTAAAAATACTAAGATATTTTAACATCAATAATGTGGATTTAATTAATTTATTCATTTTGGGGTATCAGGGTTGAACCCAGGGGAACTACCACTGAGTTACATCCCCAGTCCTTTTTCGTATTTAGAGGCAGATTCTGGCTAAGTTGCTCAGGGCCTTGCTAAGTTGCTGAGGATGGCTTTGAACTCACAATCCTCCTGCCTTAGCCTCACAAGTTGCTGGGATTACAGGTGTGTGCCACCACACCTGGCCCTAATGTGGATTTTAAATATCTTCCAGCCATGTTTAGTTCACTCTGCCAGGATTTTTGTTTGTTTGTTTGTTTCTTTGGTTCTCATTTGGTTTTCTGTCTCATTATTTCAGTCCCTTCTGCTTTTACTTTTATGTTTTATCATCTGGTAACTGAATTCTCAGTCTCTCAATATCCTGTTGTTCTCAGTATTTTGAATAGATGAAATCTGAATATTTATGCACAGCAAACTAGGAAGTAGTGAAGGCTCCTTTGGTATCATCCAATGAGATCCGTTATACATTTACATTTATCTGAAAAGTTTCTGGCCTACGTTGTTTCAAACCTGGCATACTGTAAAATTGAATTGTCCAATACACTGACAACATCAGGATCAGGATGGCTTTTTATTCTAAACCAGTGAGGATCTAATTCCTGCTAGGTTTTGCTTGTTTTTTGCTTTGTGGTTTGAGGGCTTTTCATTGATGTCTTTAGGGGACAGGGTCCAGAACCCAGTCAAGGCCTGAGGGTTACCCCTGTGGAAAAGCAGACCAATTCATACCTGCCAGGATGCTGGTGGATGAGACCAAACACAGATGAACAAAAGCACACATTTAAGTTGAGTTAAATGTTATGAAAGAAACAACTGAAATTCATAGAGACTGGATAAGTGAGTTATGGAGAGGGAGTAAGAAACTGACTTGATAGAACATAGCCAATGAAGTGGACTATGTGTGGTAGCCAGAAAAGAGAGTGAACCAGAGAATAACATAAGGAAAGTGCATTCTGCATATGGGCCAAGGCAGAGGCAAGCCCTTGGTGTGCTTGAACACCTGAAGGAAGCCAGTGTGGCAGGGGAAAGGTATAAGGTTGCAGGGACAGCTCATACTAGACCCCCTGAAGCAATAGCCTCAGACAGCTCTGCACACTTTTGGGGGGTGAGCATGAAGATGTTCCAAGTTGTAATTCAGCATCAATAGATCTAAGAGAATCTGTTTCCAGATTCTTCACTTCTATATTTCCTCTCTTCTAAAATCAATCCCACTGAGAATGCACCTGTGTTCTCTTGGCTCCCTCCCCCTCTTCCATAATCATCTCCTTTCTATTTAGTGACAGAATGCACACCTGTCATACATTTGGAATTGTACCTTGGCATAGTACCCCAGGCCTAAGTGGATGTTGTACCCCTGAAGAATAACCCTGGAGGAGCAGAGCAAGATGCACCAATGACAGTTTCATTTTCTTTTATCTAGTGAAACAGTCATGACAACGTCTCTGTCATCCATCCATCCATCCATCCATCCCTCCATCCATCCACCCACCCACCCACCCACTGGTTCATCATTCCTTATCTACTACAGAGTTAGATTTCAAAAGTAATCTCTTAGTTAGGGAGGCACATTAAAGTGTGTGTGAGTGTGCGTGTAGGTTTTAAATAAATCATACTCTATTTTTTAAACAGAAATTAAATCTGTTTTTGTTGATTGGCTTGACAAAGACTAGTGTTAAAAATTAATGACGTTATTGGTATTTTCCAAAAAGTGAAAAACATAAGTTGTCAGCTCCAGTGATTTGATGACAATATCTACATCACTAAAATAGATAAAATACATTGGCAATTACATGTTTTGAAAGAAATTTTACTCCCAGTGAAAAATTTAAATTCCAGTTTACCAAATATGGGGGTAAGACCTAGTTTTTCAAAATGAGTTTTGGGACAAGTCAGAAAAAAATGCTTAAAATCCTTTGTCCTCAATAATGGCAAGGAGACCTCTCTGAGATCTTGAAAATCAGCTCAGTGGGAAATAGTTGAAGAGTTTTAGGTGGAAGAAGAGACAATTTCAGTGTAAAGGCCTTGCACATAGTAGGACTATACCAAGTCACTATGGGATTGGATCATGTAATTGCTTAATCTCTCTTTTCTAACACCTGGGTAAAAATAAAATCATGGCATAAATTATTATTCTTAAAATGTCAAGGATTCAAAAACTTTAATAAAATAGCAGCAGAAATAGTAAATATCAACCTGCACACTTGACCAATAAGTGAAATTTGTTTAATCATCCACTTTCCTCAGTTTCAGTCACTGGGCTTAGTACCTCATCAAATTGGAATGAAAACAAGTTTTAAACTTGGTCTATTTTGGGTGCCTGCTTTCTGTGGAAAATGGCAAAATCATCAAACAGAACATCCTTTCTTATCCTATGTTAAAATTGAATCTCATTTTTGAATGTTTAGGTGTGCAAAAAAAAGCATGCTAAATGATACACTCAAAGCAAATGTCTTAGGTCCATCAGGCTGAACAAAGTGAGAAAACATCAGATTCACATTGGTTTCAGGAAAACACACATACATTTGTTTTTCTGGGAATAATTAAGATTGCGATGTATAATTCCTCTTGGTTTGGCAAAATTTGTGTGTGTGTACATATGCATGAGCTGTTATATGTAACAGACGTGTGTGTCTCTGTCATGTACTCTGTCTCTATAGTGATATATATAGTGTTATCAATAAGTCAATTCTTGTGCTAGTAAAAATGTTACCTTCCTGTTATGCCACTGCCTGCACTTATGTCTAGCTCTTTCACAACAGCAAACCAGGAACACTGGGTTTACATATATTAAACCCAGTGATATTTAATGCTTGAGACCTTAATCCACTTTGGCTTTCTTACTGTCAATTGCAAATAGGACTCTTATAAGAAATTTAGTCACAATAAGATGAATGACTATCAGGAGAATTTTTGCCTTGACTCTATACTGTCACTACTGCTATTTCATTGTTTTAATAAATAGCCTCTCTTCTTACAGAGCCTCTTTCTCTCCCATTAACTCCTCTTTTCCTACCCCTCTCTCTTTTCTCTCTCTGTCTTTTCCAGCTCCATGTTTAGGGGCAGAAGTTTAAGGAGAGTTAGCCTCTGTGCTGTTGTTGTTATTGTTGTTGTTTTAATGTGAGGATATTACTAGACTTGTCACATATTTTAGCTGATGTGTTCATTTAGATTAACTTTTCTATTTATATCTTCCACCTTTTTCAAACAGAAACATGATTTCATATGACTATAACTTTGAGTTCTTAGTGGCAAAAATGACAATAATAACCTGCCATTTCTTTTACACCTCTTCTGTGCCCAGGACTCTATCACATTACATGTTCTTACAGCACTGTGATATGGATACTTACTTTTTCTATCCTGCACATTAGTTTTCTATGTAAATGTCACATTAAAGCTTTTCTCCTTCTGTGTAAATTCACATGCATTGCCTTCATAGTAATATTTTAAAGAAAGGAAGCCAAATAACTGTGTGTAAGAAAACTGCAGTGATAAACATGAAATCTATGAAAGCCTTTATTAACTCAACTTGTAGATCCTTGGCCTTTTCCAGAGTAGATTTTCACTTCACAAAAAAATATTTTTTAGTTTAAACTATCAGAGTGTGCATTTGGAATCTCATGAAGTTTTAATGTTTTTTTTTTTCTCCCAGAAAGTTGCTAGAAAGTTGAAAGATGGTTTTCCAGATCCACAGAGAAAAGGTCAGGGATCTTGATTAAGCCTCAATTTTGTGCTGAGTTTTCAGTCTGAGCACTTTATGTACATGACGCATTTAATTGTCACAGATATCCAGAGATGGTGACAGGAGGTTCAGAAGGGTCAGGTAACTTGCTTGTGAGCTTATAAGGCACAGCACCATGATTTAAATCCAGGCAGAGCCTATGTTGGTGGCATTTATTTTTATTACCATTGTTGTTAACTTTGTGCCACAAGATTTTCTAGCAGTAAGCACTTCATAAGATGGCAGTACTGAGATATTGAACCAGCTATCTTGACTTTCTCCTGTGAGAGAAAGAGCTGACATTGGAAACTGGCCTAACTAGAGAGTGTAGGTGAAAATATCCTACAGCACAGTGCCTACTACATGCTACGCATTCAGTAAGTAATTGGTGAAAGATTAAATGAATGCATTAATGATTTAAATATATCAAGCTTAAATATCCCCCTAGAGAGTCTATGCCTATACATTTATAATAACTGTAAATATCATTTTCAAGTAAATTACATGAGCTCAAGCACCAATTTAAAAAGATATATGACAGTTCTGGTTGAATATGACAAACCCAGCCCTCGTTTATTCTGTCAAGTATCTGTGACTGGACAGAAACAAATTCTCCCTTCCAACAAGGAAGAAGAGGTGTAGGGGTGTGTGTGTGTGTGTGGTATATGGTTGAGTGTATGCTTCTGAATGTGTATATAGCATGGAAAAGCTCATGGGCCAGTTGCACGTGGAATTTCATATTGCTCTTATGTCTTCATTACTTACTTTACAGTCATCTTCTGATACCACTTTTGGGTGCATCATATATTTCTTTTAAAAATTAAGAAATAGCCAACAAACATATTTAACCATTTAAGGTTCCCTTATTAATACTAAAAAATAATACTCAAACAGAAGTTGCTAAGAAATGTCAATATTTGTTTATTTAACAAGTAATTTAAAGGAAGATATATCACTCTTATTACATTCACTACTGCTGCTGTCACTACTCCTAGATCTCAGTGGCTTACAACCAAAAAGTTTGGGTTTTTTGCACATGCAACAGACTCAATGCAGATTGGATGCTTATCATAGGGACTTATGGACCCAAGTGGATATAGATGCAGACTCATCTCAACATAACAGGGAAAGTCGAGCAGAGCATCTGCCCCAAAGTGGCACACATTTCACTGGGCAAAGCAATTACATGAGCACATCTAACTTCCAGGGAACTGGGACAGGAAAATGCAATGCTATCCTGTTCTTCAAAGGAAGCAACCTGAAGTGTTTACCAACAGGAATGAATGTCATGGTTGGTGATCCAGAGTTAGAGCCGCAGCTCAGTGAAGTCAGAGCTTGATGTTGGCGTTTCTGAGATTATCTACACCTTTACTTTTTGTCTTCGTGAAGCCTGGCACTGCTCCATGTCTCAGGAAGGAGGGAGAAAGTTTCTCTTCATGTGTCTTGTGTTAGGAGCTTAGACAGAACCCTGGCAGATCTCTCCTTGCACCTTACAGGTAAGCTCTACTTACATGGTTCCCCCAAGAGCCATTCCTTTTGGGTGGGAATAGAGCTACCACAACCAGCTTAAACAGTAGTTTTCCAAGGCAAGTGATTTTTGCCTCCCATGCTTTTCCAAAGACGTTTGGCAATATGTAGGCACATTTTTGTTTGCCACTATTTGAGGACAGTTGCTGTTGGCATCCAGTGATAAAAGGACAGAGATGCTGTTAAATGTTCTATACTACACAGCTGAACCCCCCAAATAAAGTTACCTGGCCCTGGCAAAATTCTGCCTGAAACCAAGTAATAATCTTCCATAAAACCTAGGAACACTATACCAAAGCAAAATCGGAGCTCTTGTTGCAAAATTAAAATTAGAAATGTCTATTAGGGATACACAATCAGTAGTGTCTGTAATAAGTACTGAATATGGATTTTCATTTGAATGATTGCTATCACCTGTAAGTTCTATGTATATGAATAACTTGGAAAAGAAAACAGGGTAATAAAGAATAAAATGATTGTAAAATCCATGATTGCCATTCAGACTACCAAAAGATTTAAATGTGGCCAATATTGCTTTAATTGAAAGCCAGGATAGTTATGCCTATGAATGAAGAAAAGCATTTCAGTATTTTATTACTTTAAACCTATTATTTTTATGACAGTACACATTTGACTTCCTTTAAACATCATCATAAGGATGCTGATATTCCATTTCAGGTTTTCAAAAACAATAGTATGAAGAATGCATTTTAATTCAAATACTATTAATGGATTTTTACCATTTACAAACAAGATGTTGCATAATTATGTAGTGAATGTTTTTTATAACATACACTCTTGGTTGAAATCCTACTTCTTTCCAACCTCCATTAAAAAACTATATGTAAGTAAATTTTTTTGTCTTTTTCCTCTGTAGCTTAATAGAATTTAGACTATGAGCTACTCATACATATATTAATACACAAAAATACAAAGTGTACCCAGAAATCTTTTGGAATAAGCCTCCATATTCTTATCACTTACAAGTTTCTACCAAAAACATATGAATGCATTTATACATTCTGCACACATATTACTTTTGACATTAATTTATTTAAAATCTACCAGATAAAAATTGAATCAAGTGTAAACATGTTTTTCTTTTTAAATTTATTTTAATTGTAAGATAAAAACTTAAAAATTATCCATATGTTTTAATACAGACCCACTCCACATAATGTTTAAGTAAGCTTAAACATATTTATGTCCTCAATCATTTATTGTTGCTTTAGGTGAAAATTTTCAAAGTCCTTCTTTCTAACTTTTGGTAATGCACAATACCTTACTGTTGTGGTCAGTCTGCTCACAGTGCAATGTCACACTAGGACTCTCTCCTATCTCATCCCACAATCTAACATCTATTGATCAACCTTTTGAAAATGGAAACATGGTGTGTTCTAAACATGTACCATGTGCTTTATCCACTTTGACTTTCAGTAGCACAAGGTGTATTTTCATCACTCCAACATGTAGGTAAGGTCGTAGGGATTCAGGACTGAGGTCACCATCTATAAACACACTGCTAGTTAGTAGCAGAGCTGGAGCTTGAGGCCAGTGCATCTCCCAAGTCTGTGGTTGTGCCAAACTGCCAGGGCAGCACTGGTGCTTTCAGCTGGAATTCAAAGTTGAAATGACAAGCTAAATCCCTTTCATAAAGTGACCTCAGTACTGGAGAAAAAACATAGAATACTATGAAGAACACTGTTTCTTGATACTCCGTCACAGCTTAAGTGAACTTACATCATAAATACTGAACAAGAAAATGTGCTTTAATTCTCTATTTCAAATGTGTAGACAAGGGGATGAAGCTTGATATTGCTGAAACAAAACCTTGAGGGAGGACCCTGTCTGCACATTCTCCTAAAGGTGATGAGATGTCATTGATTTTCCTCCTTTTGGTTAATGGTTTGCAACAAGGACCAAGCCATGGGACAACTCACCTTGTTAGTTCACAAAATGAAAATGTGTTGAAATGTATTAAAATCATGGAAAATCATCTTTATCACCCTCTCCATACTCAGGGCTTCAGAATATATAAATATAACTTAATTTACAGAAAAGTTCACAAGAGGAACTATAAACTTCTACATATCTCTTACTCAGATTCAACAAGTAACATTTGTTACCTATTCTTTATGGTTCTCTCTCTCTCACCTGTGTATGTGTATCTTAGCCGAGAAAGTCACATCTCTTTATCCTAAATACTGTAGAGTTATTAAAGATCAAGGACGCCTAAGTAATCACAATAAAATTATAAAAAATCAGTGTCTTCATTCATTCAGGTTCCTCTAACAAATTACCATAATCCAGTCAAAAGAATTTTATTTATCATATTTGGGGGGCTGGGCAAGTCTTAGATCAATGTGCAAGCAGACCTAGTGTCTGGTGAGGGCACATTTCCTGGCTCATAGCCATTTTTTTTCTGCTATCCTCACATAGCAGAAGGACCAGGGAGTTCTCTAGGTCCCTTTTGTAAGGGTATAATCCTCATCAGGGGACTGCCTTCCTCATGACCTCATCTGAACCTTATGACCTGCCAGAAGTTTCACAACCCATGGCCACATCACATTGGAGGTTATGGTTTTAACATAAATTTTTGATGAGACACAAACATTCAATCTATAGTAAACAAGTTAATAATGAATAATGATATTATCAAATTTATAGACTTTACACAAATTTCTCCAATTAAATCAATGATCTCTTTTACAGCAAAATTTTGTTGGCTTAAGATCCTACTGAGCATCCCTCACTGCAAAGAATCACTGTGTTAGTCAGGTTTCCATTACTGTGACAAAATACCTGAGACAATCATCTTAAAAGGAGGAAAGGTTTATTTTGGTTCATGGTTTCAAAGAATTGTGTCCATGATTGCTTGGCCCTATTGCTTTTAGTTTGTGGTGGTCCCATATATCATGGTGGGAGAATGTGATGGAAGAGTCCTGGGTTGGGATAAAAAAGAGAAACAAGAAGAGTCTGGGGTACCAATATCCCCATCAAGAGCATGCCCCTAAGAGCCTTACTTTCTTTTACTAGTCCCAACTTCCTAAAGGTTCCTTCACTTTCCAAGGATGCCATAGGTTGGCAAAGAAAGCCTTCAACACATGTGCGTTTGGGGAACATTTAAGATCCAAACTACAGAAGTCACCTGTCTTTTCAACCTGAAATAGTTCCATCTTTATTTTTCACCATAGTTAAATTTTGACATGTACAGAGTAGAACACCACTTAGCTTCTTTACTATTTTTTTTTAAGTAAGCAAGAGGAAAAAAAGTGTTCTGTATAGTTTGAGTAAAAGTACAGGTAAAATTACCACAACCAGATGAAAAATTTCACATGAAAATAAGTACAAGCTACAACTATTTTTAAAAAATAATTGGTTGCAAAGGACCAGATATTCACACATCATAGCAACTCACAAAAAAGGGTTAATTCCCACTGAATTGAATATTTCCCTGTATCAAACCCATGGTTCCTGTAGCTGTTTAGACATCAATTTCCTATCATTCCAATTTGATTTGCTGTATTATACGGTATCACAAGGTCAAGGAAAAATCTCCCACAACTATGTTTGATGAAAGGAGAATATCGACCATTCCTCTCTTTCTCAGGTTAGGAAACTCTTTATTTTTGGTACTGGAGATTTAACCCACTGAGCTATATCATGAGTCCTTTGCATTTTTCATTTTGAGATAGGGTCTTGCTACGTTGCTGAGGCTAGTCTTCAACGTCCCATCCTGGTACTTTAACCTCTGGAGTGGCTGGGATTACAGGAATGCACCACTATGCATGGCTTAGGTTAGGAAATTATTACACATTAGTGATTTCTGCCCTTTTCAGACCTTCTAAAATGATGGAAGTCAATTTAAGATTATATTCACGTTAGGGAAATTGACCTCTCTTAGAAGAAAGTGCTAGCAGGGTTAGCTAGAAAGGACACCCACATGTTTTGCCAAAACTAGCAACAAAAGCCAAGCTTGTTACATGTCTCAGAAGTTTATTGTAATTTTCAATAATCCATGTGGGAATTTTCTTAACTGGTAGGTATGAGAAGTCATCTTTCATTTAAAAAGATCTCTTCAAGGCCAACATGTTTCTTTGAGGTGTTTTCAGACAGGTGTTCAGCCTAGTATTTTATAGCATTATTTGTTTCTTCCAAGTACCTGCAAATTAAATGTCTTTTTATTTTTTAATGATGACTCAATCCTGGATCATTTGAGGAATAAAACTTATGGTAAGTCTACAATCCTCAATTATTTCAATAAACATTGCTGATTCCCACTCCCTTGGAATCCCTCCACTTCTTTATGGCTCTCTTCATAGAACAATGAGAGCCTATGTGATTTGTCAGGAAGCAATTTCTTGAATACCTTGCCAACTGCAGAGGAATTTATAGCTTAAAGAGCCACACCACAGGGGCGGGATTGTGGCTCAGTGGTAGAGCGCCTGCTTCGCATGTGTGAGGCGCTGGGTTCGATCCTCAGCACCACATATAAATAAACGAATGAATAAAGATCCATCAACAACTAGAAAAAAACAAATTAAAAAAAAGAGCTACACCACATATGATTTAACAAAATAATCTGTAGTTATTTTTTCGAATTATTATTGCTTTAGCTTAGGTTTCAACAAACTAAAGGAAAGCTATTTTAGTTGGAATGTGTTAAAATGTATTGACTTTTTGGTAACTACATAAAAAGATGTCAATCTCATGAGTGTAGTTTTGCCTTATTGGAAACAAGATTTTAGTAACATAATCATGTATTAATGACAACAGGGATCACTCGGAAGTTTCATTTATGTTTCCCTTGCAATAACCATTATAAAACCTCACAAAGGAGCCAATAATTTGATCAAATATTTTATACAGCCATAAAGAAAAACAAGGGAAGCAACCAGCAAAATTCTTTTTATCTTAAGGTCTTTATATATTTATCCTTAAAATCCTAAGAGATTGCTACTAAATATTATGTTTGTCATTTTGAAAAAAGTTTGATTTAAAAGTTTGGTGGCTTGGTTTGTTCAATAGAGTAGAAATAGTTTTGTTCTTTTTTTTTTTTTTTTAACTGGATCGTTTGTTACAGAATAATTTCTTTGCAAATAGGTATGTAGTACATAACAAACTCAGGTGTGGGTTTTTAAAATAAAATTTAAATTGATTTTTAAAAATCAATGTGTTTTGAAAATATGCTTATAAAGATTTTCTGTACCCAAAATTGAAAGTTAATGTAGTATGCTCATACAGGAAAACATATTTACCTCCCAAAATTATTTTGTAGAGAAAATTCTTGAGCAGAAGGTTTTAGCATTTCATTGAATAATTTATGAGCAGAGACCACATCTGCATTAGTTAAGTGGAATAAAGTGTCACTGTTGACAGAAAAATCTTATTAATTGCTTAAGTTTCTACATTCATTTGAGTAATAGAAAAATGAAACTGTGATCATTTATTCCTGTTAAATGAATGGTTAAATAATACTAGTCACTTGCTTACTTATAATATCTGAGAAGATACTATAATTTTGTATGAAAATAACTCATATTGACCATGAATCATAAAATACAGATGTCTGGGATGTGACTTTACTCAACCAGAAAGCTAACGTAATTTTTAAAAGACACTTTGTGGGCCCATATTTCAGAAAGTAGTTCAGGTTTGGGTTTGCATTTTAAGGAAGGAGCACAAAGTTACAAAAGCTTCCCTTGGTTGGTCAGCCTTCTTCCCACAACATTGCAGATGTGACCACCCCTAAGAAGAACACCAGCGGGAAACTGGACCAGGATGGACCCACCAACAAAACCCAGAACTGGTAGAAAGAAATCAATGATCAAGAAGGAAGAATAGGGAGAAAAACAAGCTCCAATAAAAATGGAAGTTCGTGGAATGGCAGGCTGGTGTCTAGAAATTGCAATTGTTTGAGAATTAGGGAAATAATAAAACGAGTTCTTTTCATTACATGTTTCTATTTAAAGAAAATTATGAGATCAAAATTTACATAAATACATGAAACAGAGAAGCAGTTACATTATTCTTCCATTTTAAAGTTTGCTTGGGCTTTGCAAACTTGATTAACAAATGTTAATGCTTTTATAATATATGTAAAACCTTTAGAACAGTATCTGGTGTATAGTAAGTGTCCAATAAATGCTAAGTATTATTATATTTAATAAGGCCAAGGGGATCCTTTGCTTCAGCTTGTTTAAATTACACGGGAAGATTCTATATCTTTGAGATTTTTAAAACGAATGTAAGTCAGTTTTCACCAAAACAATAATAAAATTTTAATTTAATTGAGATCCATATTCGTATGACTACATCTTATTGATTTTAAACACAAAATGAAATGGTACAGTTCCTAAGGCTTAATTAAGAATTGAAAAGTTATCCTTACTGTACACTAAATTGTTCTTTTTGTACTTGGGTTCTTGAATTCAGAGGTAGGTTATGGACAGAAAGGGAGCCTTTAAGCACACTATAGTATCCATAAGGGTGGATCTTGTCCTTCAGCTTCATGTCTTTTTAGCTTTAGTTTCATTTTCATTTATATAGAATGTATGTTGATTTTTTTGGAACATAATGAATTTTGAAACTTAAAAATAATTATAATAGCCATAAAACTGTTGAAACATGTTAGCTGTTTAGATTATCCTCAACTGTTTCTCTTTGAATGTACTTAATATATTTTCAGAACTAGTAAAAATAACAATTCTAAAATCCATTGAAAGTGTTGGTTTTATACAATGCTTCAGGAAATATCTTTTACCTCCTTAAATATGTCAAACATGTAATTATTATGCAATGAATCAAATACTGTTGTATAATCTTTTTTTTTTTTTTGGTACTGGGGAATGAACTCAGGGGTACTCAACCACTGAGCCATATCCCCAGCCCTATTTTGTGTTTTATGTAGAGACAGGGTCTCACTGAGTTGCTTAGCTTCTCGCCACTGCTGGGGTTGGCTTTGAGCTGGTGATTTTCCTGTCTCAGCCTCCCTAAGTGCTGGGATTACAGGCATGCACCACTGCGCCCAGCTACTGTTGTATAATCTTGAACGTAGATTGTGTTGCAAAATCTAGAAATGTTCTCTAGTCTTTTCTCAGGGTGGCACACACTCGAGTTTTTAAACTTACATAATTTACGAAAGAAAGAAAAGATAAATCATAGGTAAAAGCATTGCGACTTTTAGGGCACTCTGAATTTTATGTTTGACCCTTATTCCTCCATTGAGGTCAATTATAATATTTTTTTCATGTAAAGTAGTAAAAAAAATCCTAGAACTTATTATATTCCATTAATGCAAATTTATAGGGAGTGGGTTATTGGAAGTTGCAGACAGC
Organism: Geosciurus inauris; assembly: GCA_004024805.1. Lineage (NCBI taxonomy): Eukaryota > Metazoa > Chordata > Mammalia > Rodentia > Sciuridae > Geosciurus > Geosciurus inauris. The sequence continues at coordinate 94,448 of PVHX01000789.1, read as the reverse complement.
GTGGTTTGTCGAAGTTTAAGATTCTGCAAGTTTGTTTGGTATGTTTTACTCTTTTCATCTTTGAATCATCTCTAAAGAAGAAATGAAATATTTTTAGAATTGTACTGTTACTTTCCAGGAATCTTTGCTCAGTTTCAAATGCTGCAAATGCTATTGAATGCAACTCTGAATATGCTGTAATGAAGCTTTAACCCTTCATGCGGTTAGATGGTCCAAAATAACTTTTCATCAGAAAGAAGCATCACTTACTAAATGGAATAATTAGGAGATATCAAATGCTGTGTCATCAAAATAATTCAAGAATATAATCTTATCAAATGTATTATCCAGAAATAAGTTAATTTGTGGAAGATAATTTCCTATAAATATTAATCTAGCCATTTTCTCTCAAGTTTCCCATTTTAAATTATCTTTGTCTTCTTCATTTGTTAACTACAATCACTTTTCAAAACTTAAGCCTATAGACTGTAGCCTATGTAAATAGATTTAATATTCTAAACCAAAATGAAATAAAAAGCATTGATAAGTAAATATAACTTAGAGAAAAAAACAAGTATGAATCTACCAAAAACATGATAATAATCAAATACTATCCATAATGGGAAAAAAAAAACTTTAGAAAATTTTTTGAAATAAAATGTTTTATTACTTACTTTGTACTTTCTGAAATCCTAAGTTTCATAGATTGTTCCCTAACAATAATTTGCAAAGTTGTTTCTTTACATTTAATTGGATCTGCACGTATAAAACTACATAGCTTTCTCAGCTGTTTCTCATAGCCATTTGAGGATTCTGTTTCATTAGAACAATATGTGGTTTCTTAGTGTTCAGCAATAAATTGTAGCACAGCAAGAAACTGAAACATACAGAGTGAGCTAAAATTATTTCCCTTTGTACCATCTTTCCAATGATATTCCATAATATTGATGAAAAAGAGAGTCATTTTATAAATTATTTTGTTTCTGAGAAAATTTGGTTTAAAAACTCTCCCAAAGTGTGTGTGTGTGTGTATTTATATATATATAAAATTTTGGGAGAGAATGTCAGTATTTTGTCATGATGGGGTGAGGAAAAAGTCAAAGTTTGTCCCTACTTAGTAAATAGCCATGTTTCCACATTGCTCTGCACTCTTGCCATTGATCCTGGTTTAAAAGGAGTTGTAAACAATGTACACTGATCCTTTGGTTCTGAGTTTCCAATCCATATCACACTGAGCAGCATCAGGAGCTGTTGGGATGCCAGACGAGGCCCTCACCACAGCCCAGTAAAGGCAGCAGCCATTTCTCCAGGGTGACCTTCAAAGCTCTCAGGTCATTGCTCATCAGTTAACCTAGGATGTGGCCTCGTGAAAGGGGAGAAAAAGGAGGAATCTCTAGAAGCTCTCTTCAGGGATGAGCCTTGAGGTACAGGAGTCTTAAGCAGGAGGACTAGAGTGAGAAGTGATGGTCTGTTTATAACTGAGTGAGGCATATCAACAACGCCTTGGCTCACAGCAGTATTTCCTGGTTCAGGCTCTCAGCAAAGGACCTTTCCCAGCCAGCCAGATACTTCCAGAAGTTTAGAAGGGCCTATCCAGTTCCCTACACAAGAAAGATGTGATTCAATCAGCTGTTGCTTCTTATAGATTTTAAAAAAAAAAAAAAAGGTTAGGGGGAGGGCTTGTGAAACACGTCAACACCATGTAAGCAAAGTTCAAGTTCTAAGAAGTGGCATCGGCGTGGGCTGAATAGTCAGAGATCATCCTGGGCCCATCAGTATCAATGTATTCTATATATTGAGCTATGTATTCATTACTCTTTGCTGGAATGTATTAAACCAAGAACACAAAAGCTCTTGCCAATTTCGTGAACAGTATTCACTCATATACCATATACTCAAAATAATTCCAATTTCAGTTAAAGAAAAAAACTTAGATTTTTATGTTAGCTGTATTTTTCTGAAAAATATAATCTGGGATCTCTTAGGGAGGGTATGTCCTATTTATCACTATAATCCCTGCAACCAGCACAATGCCTCATACAAAGTATGCACCTAAGAAATATTTGCTAGATGAAATAATCAGTGTATTATTGTACTTTGGACATGATAGACATTCAATTAAACATGTCTTTAAGACATGAGGGGCAGAAATTCTTCTTCAACATTCTCTGCCGGTTTCTTTGTAGTCTTAGTCTCCCTGAGTAAGTCTGTCATGTCATTCCTATCTACTTCAGACTGGGGTAACTCTGAGACAAAAAGCATGTTATAAATGTCACCAAAATGTCCCTACATATGGCACCCTGTTTTCTCAGTATGGCATATCTGTCATCAGTCCTCTTGAAGTTGTCCCCCAAATATTGTCTGAAGAAATTAAAAGTTGTTGCTCAGGGAATGTATATAAATATGTATATAAATATGCTGATTAAGTAAAAGCAAAATGTATCCCAAAAAAAGATAACAGCAATGTGCCTCATCACTATGATAGATACTATACTTCCCCAAATGAGTGCTCCACAAGACTATGTATTTAGGATGAAAGGGCAAAAATGAAAAGATGAGCTTTGAGGACTGGATTTAAAAATAAATTAGGCCAGTCAGACAAACAACCTGCGTAAGCACTGAAAGAAGCAGTAATAGCCAGACTTAGAAAGTATTATTGTGCACAATGTATCAGAAAATCCTGGTGCTCCAGGACTACATAATGGAAGCTTAACTTCAGTGGGACTTAAGAGAAAAAAAATATCAAAGAAACACACATGCTATGATTTACCTCAGATTTAATCATACACTTAGTTATTGTTGATGCTTAGTCCTTTGGAATAATTTCAGGACATTTTGAGCAACATTGCCTGTGTTTAGCTGATTTCAAATTTTAATTCTTATTTTAAATTAGTAAATCATTTTGAAAGAAGATCAGCTAGAAACTGACTTAGAGAAAACCCAGATATGTTATGTTATAGGAAAAATATGCAAAAAACATTAGGTTATATGAACAAATGTTTTCACGGTTTATAAAAACATTTGTTCCTCATTGTGAACTATTATGTTAATTAAAATACAAAAAAATATATTTTAAATACCTCTGTGTGTCCCTATCAACTTTGCCTGAAGTTGTTCAATTTCAAATACATTTCTTATTACAGAATCTCTTAAGAAAAATGTTATGTATATATCTACCAACATGGTTTCTCAATATACTATAAAACATATCATGTTAAAGAAACAATTAATTTCCTTCTCATTAAAAAGCCAAATTGTTGCCGGGCGCGGTGGCTCAAGCCTGTAATCCTAGCACTTAGGGAGGCTGAGACAGGAGAATCGCGAGTTCAAAGCCAGCCTCAGCAATGGCGAGGCGCTAAGCAACTCAGTGAGACCCTGTCTCTACATAAAACACAAAAAAAAATAGGGCTGGGGGTGTGGCTCAGTGGTCGAGTGCCCCTGAGTTCAATCCCTGGTACCAAAAAAAAAAAAAAAAAAGCCAAATTGTTGCAATGCTCCCCCCACCCAATAAACCCTCCTGTTTTAACTCAGCAAGTATGACATTTTTCAATTATTAAAACAAACACTAATTTTTAAAGCATCAGGAGGATCTCTGCATAGGTTTCAGGTAAACTAGGTTGTCCTCTCATACTCCAAGATAAAGGTCAGTTGTCAGCATCTCTGGGAAGACTTGTCAGACATTTCAGGGCTGAGCCAATCCTTGCTCTCTACCAAGCCTTCGTCTGCAGTGTACTTAGCCTCCTATACGTTTGTACAGCTTGTATATTTCCTCCCCCACAGTGTCAGAGAAGGGCTTGTTATAGCTTCAGCTCCAAGACTGTGTCTAGATCATAAAAGTACTCAAGAATGTTGGCTCAGTGAATTCATCAATTCCACCACAACATAGCTTCATGGAGCAGAGACTTTTGTTTTGCTCTTTGTTGCTGGCAGAATAGTGCCTTAGCACCCAGGAGCTGCTTCTAAAATATCTGCCAAATAAATGGATAATTAAAGGTGTAATTAGGTCTTTTGGAAAGAAAGGGTTAAAAAAATTCTCCTAGGATCTGTATGATATTTGCCCAAGAATAGATCCTCAGATGACCTATGAGAGGTAGAATTAAGAATAACAGTTAGTAAGCCACAGATCAGAAGATGTCAAATTAACTCAGCTTATTGAATAGGGCTAGGTACTTAACTCTTCTGAACATGTTTCCTCTGTAAAATATAACTAACTACAAGCATTTATCCTTTGGCTTGACACAATTGCTCAATCCTATAAGGATAAGATATATGATAGTTTTATCCAAATATGTCAAAACGAATTTTATCACTCTTCTTTTCTGTAGTGACTCAGTCACGTAATATATTTATGGTTGAGAACAATTATAGTAGGATGAGGATTATTATGCTAATGTTTTATAGCTACAGAACCTAAAAAAAAACAGAGATTAAATAACTTGCTCACAAAATATGTTGCCGAGCCCAGATTAAACCCAGAGCTTTTGAAATGTCATATTAATTCATTTTAAGTCCTGGACTAAAGTTCATTTTTGGAACTTGGACAAATTACTTCTGCAGTGTTTGATTTTGACATGAATGCAAAACTTTCTAATAGTTGAGCTAAATCATTATTAAAATTGATTAAGTGATGAAGTGAGAAGCTAGGGTAACTAGTTACAGTCAAAGTGAGCCTGACCCATATAGGAAAATAGATATTTGAAGGAAAGATCACTACCGATTTTTTTCACTTTCTCTAATTCCCTTTGGTTACATAATTGAATTCTTTATCATACTTCTCAAGATTTTAAGATAATATTTCAATGTCAGTTCCATTCCATGTCAATTTCATCTTCAGGCTTGCTTGACTGTCAGGATCAATAGTTCCTTGTAATTTAAACTTGGAGTTCACTGTGCCTCTTGGTATTGCCTGCCACCAGACTTGCTAAACTTGGTTTCGACAGATACATTTCCCACTTTCTAAGCCATTTATAACACTTTGGAAAAATCTTCACACTTGCCACGAATCACTGAGATAAACACATGGAAAAAAGTTAGAAATTATCAGGTCAAGTTTTATATGCATGTGTGTGTGCGTGCACACGAGTGTGCACACATCTGTAAATTGTTGTACCATCTGATTGTTTTAAACCCATTCCTTATTCACTGTAAGGAAATTTGAAAAAAATGGAAAAGATTTTGCCTTTCACCTCAATGTTTGGAAACCGTGGACTCAGAGACCATGAGAGCTGGAAAGTGTCCTTAATGATAACCTCTTCATTGGAAATGAGGGATATTTAGGTGAAGAGTTACTATTTCTATAAGCTTCTGTGTCACTGTGGCCAAAATTCCAGATAAAAACAAATCAGAGAGGAAAAGCATATTGGAGGCTTACAGTTTCTGTGGTTTCAGTCCACAAATGGCTGACTCCAATGCTATGGGCCCAAGGTGAAGCAGCACATCATGGAGGAAGCTGTTCACCTTATGAGTGTGTCAGCGAGTAGAGAGCAAAGAGGAAGAGGCTGCAGGGAAGATGCATTCTGACAGTGACGCACCTTCGCAGCCGTGCCCCACCTGCCTACAGTTACCACTCAGCCATTCCAACTAGGATGAACAATCAGGTCACAAATCTCGTAATCCTATCACTTCATCTCTGAACATTCCTGCATTAACACAAGAGCTTGGGGGGAGCATTTCACATCATATAAGTTTAGAAGCTGTTCTACCAAATCCTTTCTGCTCCCCAGCCTCTTTCCAGCTCTGTAGTGCTGATTGGAGGCAACAACCACATCACTAACCACAACACCAATAGCTATCCAAGTAGTCAACCCATACATTTAATTAGTTGAGTTATTCAATCATTCTTCCTAAGCAACTATTGAAGAAAAAGTAATAAGATCATGAGTATGATTTCATGGCTTCTAAAGACTCCATAAAATATTAGCAAAATCACAACATTAACACTACTTGATGGGTAGTTGGTATATGCCAAATATTGCACTAAACAATTTACATACGCAATTCATTCATTCAAATTACATTTTTTCAGAGTTTAATATATACTAGGTATTATTGTAGGCTTGGAGGATGTAGCAGCAAATGAGTTAAACAAAAAAGTGTTCATCTGTAAGGAGATTGCTTTCCTGTTTGTTTCACAAACATAAATAAGTAAAATATATGGCATACTAGATTGTAATAAATGCTAAGGAGAAAAATAAAGCAGACAAGGGAGATATGAAATATTACAGTGTGAAACTGAAATTTTACCTTATGTACCCAGGGAAGATCTTACAGAGAAATTGAATTTTTAATTGCATTTCAAATGTCAAAACTACATCAAAAGCAATAATGTACAAGGGGAACACTTCACACGTAATTCTCCTCTAGAATGCAACTTTGCTTTGGAGTGCATTTCTTTCTGGCCTTCGTAAAGATGCATGCAGGTGTTCCATGTTAAATTCAGCAGTGTGTTCTTCCCTGTTATAGATAGAAGACAGAAGATTACTTTTGTGAAATATTTGAGGAAAGTGAGGGAATTTGCCATGCAGACATCTATAGGAAAAGCATTCTAAATGGAAAGAGTGTGGCTTGTTATTTCAGGGATAGCATGGAGACCAGTGTGGCTGGAGCAAAAAAACAAGTAGCCTTGACAATTCTCTGCTGTGCATGATGGAAAGCCAGTGGAGTGCTTCATGCCTTTGTCACAAGTACTGGCCTTTGAACTTCACATATGAGAAAAGTAGCATGAGGCAGGCAATCTGTTTCCTCCAGGTCACTCAGCTAAATGGAAAGACCAAGATTTAAGAACCTTCTGCTTTATGCCAAAATCCATGGCATTAATCACCACACTGGCCAGGTACGGTTGTGCACACCTATAATCCCAGTGGTTTGGAAGGCTGAGACAGGAGGATTGTGAGTTCAAAGCCAGCCTCAGCAACTTAGCAATGCCCTAAGCAACTCAGCAAGACCCTGTCTCTAAATAAAATGTAAACAAGGGCTGAGGATGTGGCTCATTGATTTAGCGCCCCTGGGTTCAATCCCCAGTGTATACAAAATTAACTTAATCATGACACTGTATGAAATCTATTAAAGGAAGATAAACAACAATACCCTGAATACCCTGGGACATATGCTATAGGCATAGTAAACTCAAATGCTGTATGAGTGCTCAGCATTTCTGGAGGGATGTGGCAAGGCTTCTTGAAGGAGTCACACTTCAGCTTGGATTTTTCCAGAGACAGAGGTGTGTTTTAAAGGATTCTTGATAGACAAGGAAAATATTCCTTTGATTTTGCAGCCATTGAAAAATCAAACCATCAAATTGTTGAATGATAGCTTTAACATTCTAGAAGTTGTTTACTTTTTTTCTTTTCTTTTTTAACATTGTATAAGGGAAAGTGCAATGGATGGTGAGTTCAAGGACATGAAGCTCAAGAATTTGGGCAAGATCGCTGTGTCTCCCTGCTTCTTATAGAGTCCTTCCTTTGATCCACAAGTTCTCTGACTAAGAAATGCCCAGAAGTACACTCAATATTTTCACCTGTGAATTGCCCCTTGAGCATTCACTTTCAGTGAAGTTTACCATCACCCACTGAGTTGGCCATTCTCAAAAACCCAATATTATTCTGGATTAATTATTCTTCTTACCTCCAAGTCAATCAGTCCCCACCCCAATACTTACAGATTTTCTTAAAGACCCCTTGAAACCATCCCCCTTCTGTGTTGCCTTCCACTATCACTATTTGATCTTTAGCAATTCACATGGATTAGGGACAGAGTAACTCTAGTACTAATGTGGCAGTGCTGTGGGCCATAAAGGAACACAGATAGTATAGAGTGTGGTACTGTGTGTCGTTTCAGGCATCCACTGGGGTGTCAGACTATATCCCCATGGATAAAAGGAGACTACTGTATCTACCTCTAGGTATCTTGAGAAGAGAATGGAAAGATAGATGACTGCCCTGGAGGGATCTACCATCTGGTAGGAGGAGGCTCATCAGCCAAGTCAACAGGAGAAGGAGCTGCAGTTAGCCATGTCCTCAGGCTGAAGTGGGCCTTGGGGTAGCTATCAATTTTTGACTAGGATAACCCAATCAGGCTGTCCTGCTGATTTAAATTCTTGATTCGTATGGTATTGGCTTCAGGATAGAGTACACATAGCTTGGCAGTGCATGTAACAGGAGCCTTTTTCATCAAGCCACTGTTTAACTATTCAGCTCTACTTCTCACTGTTCCTCGTGTGTAATCTATCACCATCCATATGAAACCACCGGCAGCTCTTGGATTCTAACACCAAGTGTGTGCTTTCTGTGCTGCTGATTTATTTTCTGCTTTCAGAACAGACGACCAACTCCGGCCTCTCCCGTGGTCTGCTGATAACTTTTCACTCATCTCTCAAGTCTCACCTTAAATGACTTATTTGCAATGGCATGTTCCAGATTCACCCAGACCTCTTGACATTCCAGGAAAGCAGGGGGAAACCTCCATGATAGTACTTGTTACACTGGATTGTGCTTGTTATTTACTTTATGCCATCTACCTGGACTCTGAACTATTGAGAGGAGGAGCCACATCTTTTCTGTTTGTATATTCTATGTCTAATGCAGTACTCAACACATCAGGGATGCTACCAAGAAACAATGAGAACAATAATAATAACAACCCAAACTATAGCTAGCATTTACACTCTACTATTTGCATAAGGCAGAGTCTGGTGATACTTGCACATATATTTCTCACTTAATGTTATATAAATCTAGACATGCATATCCTGTTTCATTAATGAAGTATCTGAGGCAAAGAGAGATTAGGTAGCTTGTCCAAGTTTGCACTGCTTTTGAACAGTGGAATTGACAATCAAGCCCAAGATTTATGGCTTCTGAGCATATACCATTTATCACACATCATAGTGACTGAAAAAAAAAAATATTCTATTTGTATTATGACTATTATTTTATACTTATATCTAATTTTTACATGAATAAACAGAAAAAAAATGACTTTTCTACAGTTACCCCAATAAAAATGGAAAGCTAGGTTTCCAATTTAAAATGAATATAACACAATAGCTTGTGCTAAAAGAATGAATGAATGAGTGAAATCACTTCCTCTCCCCAGTCCCAAGTTCCTTGTTTGAAAAATGAAACAGACAAGGTAATCTTTGCATTTCCATCCAATTCCAACAATTATAATATTTTAACATAGTTCACTTTAAAAGATTATGACAAAAGTAACTTGTTACTTTATAAATCGCCTAAGAATTTTTTGCTTGCTTTGGAGGTGCTTCAGTGATCAAAAAAAAAAAAAAAAAAGTATCAGTTCGTGTCCAGATACATTGTACAAAATGACACAAAAAAGATTATGTTTCAAGGAAAAAGACAAAAGGAAGATATTCCAGAGCATCACTGAAGGGCAAAGAGGAGGAGGGAGTTCACCTCTAGAGTCTGTGGATTCTATTCAATAGCATTGCTTTCTCTTGGCTCAGTCCACGACCATAGGCAACTGATCTGGGCTGGGTACCACTCTGCCAGCCTTCCCGGCAGCCGGCTTGCCAATCAACCCATTCTTCACGCTGCGGCAGCACTCATCATGCCGTTGCTTTAATCACATCAATCGCTCTCTCAATTCTGCTTTGTATCAAACCCAAGCTCCTAATTATAGGTTTCAAATCTCTCTACAATTATCTCTCCACCATATAAATAGCAACAGGCGCTCTCATCGCCTGCGTTTCATGTCATTCTAGTCAATGTGCTTGTTCCAGGAATCCACGCTACCTTCTTCCCTTACCTCTGGTTTCTCAAACATGTGGCTTTCTGCTTTCAAAACTGCCTAAAAGTCACTCCCTCTGGCTCGCTCTCCCCAAATCATACCTGCGGCATTGATATTTCTAGTCTTTGTAGTATCTACTGAGAAGCAGACCACGTTGCATCCTCTGATGGAAAACCATGTGAATAGGAATCAGAAAGAAGGGTAACGAGTTACCCCTTTGCAAATTATTTTAGCCTCATTATTGCCCATCTATAAAATGGATATGTTAATGCAAATTCCATTCATTATGATAATTAAATACACTGTAATTAATACATTTGTTAAGTATGCAATGTGTTGAGTACCTACTATGTGCAGGCACTGCTCCAGCAATAAGATATGTATTTAGTAGATGATAATAGCAATTTCTTTATATGAATAATCAAAAGTACATTTGTGTATTTCCCCATTTAACTCCAGATGTTTCAATATTGATCATACCTTTTAAGAGTACAGTAACTTCTTTTATGGTAGAAGATGAATAATCACTAACTAAAAAAAAATAATTCACATCTTGGGCATTTCCCAATTCAAAAGAAATCACAAGAACCTTTACCTATGCCCAACCTCCCACCCACATCAACCATTCCAAGGGCCTGATTGGCAAGGATCAAACAGGTGTTCTAACATTTTGAGGAGCTCAGTGCAAGAAAATTCTGCCAAAATCTGCTGTTTTATAATAAGAACAGATGGTCACAGATAAGCAGCACTTCAGCTACTGATGATGTTGAAAATAAATATTTATCACAGAAAGGAGGGGGGATGGAATTTTCAGATATAAGCATTTTCTTTATGTAGACTTCTTTGGGCTCAGTACACAGGCCATCACTGTGAGTGTAACAGGATGAAATTCCAGTTCAAAAGCCTGTGGATAAAGCTCATGGCTGTCTTCCTGCCAAGTAGAAACTTGCTCATCTCTCCACACTTGACTCATAAAATGAAAATATTTTCTGTATGATATTTGTGTGAAATACTTGATAGTGAATGATTGGATTCATACTAGAGATATTTCACTCTTTATGATTGATTTAAGTATTTGGCATTTTCTTTGGGTTTTTCATGAAAGGGATGATGGAAGATAATGAAAGAAGGGCCATTCTTATCAAAATGATCTAAAAATGATTGGTTTCATTCTGACAGAACTTATTAATGTATCATACAGTCCACTGAGGCATGAACTTTTAGTTAATTTTTGAATTAAATGTCAAAAGAGATGTTATAGCAGAAACTTTGTGTGGATCAGTTGAAGATATTCTACTCTCCCAATATCAATGAATAGCTTCTTGATACAGAGACACTTTACAGATAATGTTGGTATGCGACCGAAAAGGACAGACCAAGGGTTCCTTTTGATGCTATTTCTTTTCTCTGACACTTGAGCTATTTATCTCCAACTTTTTTATGCCAATTTGTATAACAAGGGCATCTTTTTTTAGTGTTGTGTTTATGTGAGTGTGTGTATGTGCACATGTATATTTGTATGCATGGGGTCTGTACTGTGTACTTCTCAGTTAGTCTTAGTTGTAGATATCTGCTGGACCTGATGAATAAGAACAAATTAGAAAAACCAGGGCTACTTCCTGTTAAAGATACTGAAATCCTAACTCATGCATTTCAGAAGCACTCCACTCTTTCAAAGCTACACCAGTATCATACAATAGGTATTGTCATATTTTCAGGATGAAGCGCAAATCTACAGCTGTACTCACAATTACTCAGACATCAGGAAACATGGGCCTGACTTCTGCTAGTGGGGATAGTAATTATTGGGTTGCTTCTTCATTCCTGGAGTACTGGGAAGAGAATGCACAGTGAGTTTTAGGCAGAAAATCCAAAAATTTGAAATCTCAGCAGAAAGTAAAACTCAAAAGCCTGCAAGGAACTGTGGTGAAAATCCTTCAAGAAAATTCAAAGTGAGTCAAAAATTGATTTACTTTACATGTTGATATCCTGTATTACGTAATGTCCACATGCACTTAAACAGGATTGTGGTTTTTAAAGTATATCTTTCAGGTTAGAGAAAAGCACTTTGTAATCACATGTGGAGCCTGCTGTGCATAAAACAGAAGAAAAACAGTATATTTTGTGTCTTTTTTGCAGTCTAATTGGAGAGAGAAAGATAAATTTTGCTTATTGGGTAATATTTAGATCATGTCTGTAAAAAATATTTGTTGAATGAATAAAAAAATCTAGAGTGTGATGTTTTGGGTTGATAGTTCACTAAAAAATGTGATGTAGCAGAATAATTACTGGAATAGAAGAGAAAGAGGATGCTAAAACAGAGAAAGAAAGAAAAAGAGAAAGACTTCAGAAATCAGGAAATTCTTTATAGTTCAGACAAGAGATAACAAGAGATGTTAATTGTCAAATGAAACAGATACTAAATTTAAGGTACATATAATTACTCTGGTCCAACAGATCTAGGAATTTTCTCTGATGGGATAGGGCTTGTGTTGTGTAAAAAAATTAAAAATAATACAATTATTCAAAATATATGAATATATGTTATTAATTTTACTTTGTGTAGTTAAGACTTACTTGTGTTATAGATATAAACTGAGCTTTTTATCTTACTTCTTTGGTGATATTTCTACGTAAGGACATTTAGAAATAACCTAAATATAAGATAACAAACTACAAAGAAAATCAATATTTAATGCATTTATTTGCTCTTTGATGAAACCAAACTATTTTGAACTGGGAAAGGGGCGATGGCAGAAGTCATGAAAAATTAGAGGAGAAGGTTTCTAAAATGGAGGACAATTTTGGTTATTGGGTAATATTTAGATCACATATGTAAAAAAAATACTTGTTGAGTGAATAAAGATATATAGAGTGTGATGTTTTGGGATATCCCACTGAGAAATGCCTGTTATGTAGCAGAATAATTGTTGGAATAGAAAAAAAAAAAGAAAGAGGAGGAAGAGAAAGGGGAGAAAGAGAATAAGAAAAAGGAAAGCCAAAGAGTTCAGAAATCAGGAAAATTCTGAAGAAAGATAGACACTTTGCTTATGATTCTGGATTTATCTTAGTTGGAGTGAGGAGGGAGCCATAGGAATATAAATACTCACCCTTGACTTAGAGGTGAAGGTTTCCTCTATCCTTGCAGATAATTTTAAGAATGTATAAAAGTAAATATATCTTCTATCTTTGAAGTTAAAAATGTACAAACACATTGTTCAAGAAAAAATATTTAAAAGAAAAAATATGACTGTCATTATAACCCAACATTTCTATTTTTATTACCTTTTCTACAGTACTTACACAGCTCAATCATATCTAAAATTTGCTTTGTATTCTGTAGTCAACAAATTCTCTTTAACTTATTTTCTTAATTATTATTTTCATTGTTTGAATTTATGAAGTGTCGTGATAATTCAAGACATGTATACAATGTGTAATGATCAAATCAGTGCAGTTAATGTTTTCATTTTCTTAAACGTTTTCTTTACTTTTCTGAAACACTTTTTAAATTTTTTTTTTAGTTGTAGATGGACACAATACTTTCATTTATTTTTATGCAGTGCTGAGGATCGAACCCAGGGCCTCACACATGCTGAGCAAGTGCTCGACCACTGAGCCACAACCCCAGCCCTACATTTCTAAAACACTTTTTAAAGAGTTGATCTACTTTCAACTCAAATGAGAAGATTTTAGAAATTTGTGTTCTGCATTTTAAGAGATTCTTGAGAATAATTTTGTCCTTGAAAAGTCGACTTCATCATAGCTATTCTGAGAGGCAGAAACTTCAACAGCAATAATGTATTTTTGTGAAGGTTTCAAGAGAAAGTTACGAAAAATAGGATGGAGTAATTTGGGTTGCCATTTATGGAAAGTCAAGCTCTTGAGGGTAGAAGGTCAGGATGACCACCTGCTCTTCAAAGAATATTAGCAGGAAAAGAATCCTTTAACCTAGAGTGCCACCACAGTGGTGACCAGATGGTGGAGTTCTCTGGTGAGTACAGATTTGTGGCCTTGGAGACCTGCCTCATTGTGCTGGCATGTTTATGTAAAAAGGCTCCAGGCTGCTCCAGTGCTGATGCTGCATATCAGTTGTTGATTAGTGAACTGTTCCATTAATGGATCTAGGAATATCGGTGGCATTTGTTAGCTATCAAGTCACAGCTTTTAGAAGTTGAGTCTGTAATTAAACCTTAAAATGGAAAGAGCTATGGAAAGGGGACAAGGACGAAAATATCCATGGCTGTGCTACTCTAACCTATTGAGACCACCTACTTAGCTTAATGTCCATTCTAGAAAACTCAAAATGAAGTGATTTATGGGGTCCCAATTATGTGAATTGACCTGAGTGGTTGATGTAGGTATTCCAAATGCCTGAAGCATTCCCAAGAAGTAAATTAGTAAAATTTGCTTCCTAAGAAGTAAATTCAAAAATGCCTAAAGGTTTTTGTAAAAAACAAACCATATAGTGGAAATAACGGCTCTGCGATCTGAAAACTACTAATCCTCCAGCTCTTTAGTACCATGAAAGAGTTAATGTAGCCTTCAAAGTCGTCCAATTTAGAATCCAAGTAGTTTCTGCTATTTAGCCAGAAAATCTTGCTCAGTACTTACAAAACCACCATACAATTAGTATAAGTTCATATGCCTTTGGTGAAAAAAAAAATGAGAGGACAGACTAAAGGAATTTTAATGAGCTCTGCTTTAATCATCCCCCCAAATTAATCTGATAAAGTTTCTCTATGTAAATTTCATATGATACTTTTTTCCTTCCTTGAACTCCTCCAGTACACCTATGTGTGGATACACACACTTACCTTCAAATTAGGCTTTGCTATCATCTGTCTCATTATTCACAGTTCATTCCTTTATTTCTAAGTACATGTCCATACAGAGATTTATGTTTATGAATCCATTCCTATATCTGACTGCAACTTTGCCTAGAGCCCTGTGAACCTGATGATGGGGAAAGCTATGATAAGCCAGGCAAAAGGCTGAAAGGATCCATTGTATGCAGGGAAAGGAGAGCAAAAAGAGCAGATGTTTGAGGTCTTTTGAACTCATCCTTAAAGCCAATGTACCCACACAAAAAGATATATTTTTAGTGCTAACTTTCCCAGGTACCTTAAACATAGTAGGCATTCAGTGGAGAACAATGGCAGGTCCCACTCTGCCATCTTTACAGTCACTATGTTGGAGGGCTCTTCTCCTAATTGAAGCGTGCAGATAGGCCTTCCTCTGTCAGACTACGCAATGAGCACACAGGGTCTCAGCCCAGTTCTGTGTCCTCCAAACTGTCCCAGCATTGGTATCCATGGCAAACATATGCAAAGGCACAGAACAAAGTCAACCTCAGAAAGAGGTAAATGGGGTGATGTGAAAAAGAGCAGAGCCCTTCTATTTTTTAATCTCTGGATGAAAGCAAAGTACATTTGTATTAATTTTGACCCCTTGGAACACAAGCATTTCCTGTCTGAGATGAAATTCCATAAGGCTAATCTTAACATTGTAATTAAAGTTAAAAAATAGTATCCGGCTTGCATTTGGCTTCTGTGTCATTTGGGAGAAAACTGCATTGTTTATTGAGCATTTTGCAGGTCAATCTGAAACTGTGGCAATAACACATTCTGAATCTATAGGAAGAGAGTTTCATAAAAGGAGCAGATTAACATCAAATAGGCCTTCAGGGATTCATACATTGATCTTCTCCTGACGTTTCCTCTGAATTAGTTAAGACTGCTAGACTAACAATGGTTCTAATGGGAAAGATAAAGAAGACCAAATGGTGGAAAGGCAGCAATTTAAAGGTCTAATTCAGGTTTTCCTGTTTATATCAGTTATAAATTTAGATAATTGGTGCTATTCAAACCTACGACAGCTTTGAGTGCTCTTGATGGGTATGGCAGTTATTCACCTCCTATGTTTCATTGCTTAATATGAGAAGGCACAGTGGTCCTCTCTGACAGAGAGAAGATGCTAACAGCGAGAGGCACTGAGGTCAGACGACCCTCAGTACATGCATTCGAGTGGTCATTGATGCTGAGGAGGAAATGGTACAGTATTTGACATGCACCCTACATGTTCATAAATGTGCTTCACTAAGATAGAATATGCATTCACTGAAATTCTAAGTGGAAAATGAGTGATGCAATTAATCAAGGGCTAAATTCTCTCCTTAATAGATGTCACTTTGTATCTCAGGCTACTGAAACCTGTGAAAGCATTTTTGTTATTAGCTTTGACTTAGGTATTTTCTTTCTGATTATTCTGTGTTTTCCCTGGTATTCGTTGCAAGGAACAGCTGCCCTAAGTCAAGAATCTCGGAATTGTGTCATTTCTAATGTTCTTGCAATGGTGGAGGTGGGCTTTGAGAAGAAACAAACAAATATTTTTTAAAAGTTTCAAAATAAACCGGGCATGATGGCACATGCCTGTAATCCCAGCACTTTGGGAGGCTGAGACTGGAGAATCCTGAGTTCAAAGCCAGCCTCAGCAATGGCGAGATGCTAAGCAACTTAGTGAGAAGCTGTCTCTCCATCAAACACAAAATAGACTAGGGATGTGGCTCAGTGGTCGAGTGCCCCTGAGTTCAATCTCTGATACCAAAAAAAAAAAAAAAAAGTTTCAAAATATTGGAACCAAAAATTCTAGTTCTGGTAATTCTGGTAAGATTTTAAATCTTACCAGATTATATCCTGATTTCTTTTCAATCTGATACCCAATTCATATTAATATTCCTGGTTGTCCTGACTGTGTCTAAACAAGATCCTGATTTGGATGGTCAAAGGAAATTTCTTATACTGTTTTTATATTTTCTGCTTGGAAGAATAATGTGCACTGATTGTCTTGGTGGTAAGTGTGGGACCTCATAGGCCATTATTAAAAGCTCCCTGCTCATTAGCTATGACTTTCTTTCCTGAAACAACCATTAGTCAATGCACTGCTGAGTAACCTAATGAAGTAGAACCATTGCAAGTTTATATACTTGAGAATTCTTTACTTGCTAAAGGTCAAATGGGAAGACATTATTTTTATTTGACTCACAGGCCTTTACTTCACTTATTAACATTTCCATTCTGTTTCATAGAACCTTGAAAGCTTATGAGGAATATTTAAATGGTTGCTGAAAGATAACTGGAAACATTTCCAGAATATACAAACACTATTCTCTACCCTCCTCCATATTTGAAAAGCACTAAATGGATTAAGTTACCTTCCAAGTATATTGAATATTGCTTCCATGTGAACATAATATTGTTCACTTTGTATTAATTGAGTCCCTTAGGTGTTAGCAACCCTTAGGTGTTAGACAACCATGAGCCCAGCAGTGTGTTAGAGCCGAAAGAAGACTAAGGATAAAACTTCTGTCTTCAAGGACCTTGGGAGCTCATTGAGATGACAAAGTAACTAAACATTAGGAGAATGTAGCATTCAAATACAAGGCTGGGAAACTTATGTCCAGTTAATTCTATTGCCCTTCTTATCCACTTCTTCCTCCCTCCCTTCTGTTCCCCTTTGTCTAATGCAATGGACTTCCATTCTTCCCTTACCTACCCTCTCTTGTTGTGGGTTAGCTCCCACATATCAGAGAGAACATTTGGCCTTTGGTTTTAGGGGACTGGCTTATTTCACATAGCATGATATTCTCCAATTCCATCCATTTACCAACAAATGTCATAATTTCTTTCTTCTTTATGACTGAGTAATATTCCATTATGTATACATACCACTTTTTTTTAATCCATTTATCTGTTGAAGGACATCCAGGTTGTTTCCATAGCTTAGCTATTGTTAATTGAGCTGCTATAAACATTGATGTGACTGCATTGCTACAGTATGTTGATTTTAAGTCCTTTAAGTATAGACAGAGGAGTGGGATAACTGGGTCAGATAGTGGTTCCATTCCAAGTTTTCTAAAGAATCTCCATACTGTTTTCAATAGTGGTTGCACCAATTTGCAGTCCCACCAGCAATGTATGAGAGTACCTTCCTCCCGACATCCTTACTAATATGTATTGTTGCTTATATTCTTGACAATTGCCATTCTGACTGGAGTGAGATGGAATCTCAGTGTAGTTTGTATTTGAATGCATGACCAGGGTAACTCTACATCATGTATAACCACAAGAACAGGATACTAATTAGAAAAAGTTATACTCCATTTATGTATAATATACCAAAATACATTCTACTGTCAGGTATAACTAAAAAGAACAAATTAAAAATCTTTAAAAATAAACCTCTTTAAGAAAAGAAAGTATAGCAATTTATACCGCTTACTATTGCTATTAAAATAGATAAGAAAAAAAGAGCTACATATAAGTAACAAAAGATAAAGAATATAGGAGAAAGGCCAAATTTTATTTAAGAAAAAGAGGTGTTAAAAATTTCATGGGTGAAGGAATGGAATGAAACTTTCCAAGTTCATGCTGCTATGCATGTACATTTACCTAACAACTGCTTACCTAGGCCAGGAAATTTGCAGCCCACCATAATTCTCTGTCCTCAAGGAGGTTCACTTTTGTTCTGTGGACACAAGTTTTTTTACACACTGTTCCAATGACCTGTTTCACCATATACTAAGTCCCTTTCCCCCACCACACAGCGGCTGAAAACAAACAATAGGCCTGTATCTTCTCTCTCGATTCCATGGGCACACTGGGCTCAGGTGGGTGGTTTTTCTGTTTCATGTGATGTTGCTTGGGACAGCTGTCATCTGACAGCTCACGTAGCCTGGAATCACTCAAGTAGGCTAGTAGCCAGTCCTGACTCTCAACTGGGCTCACCTGAGACTATGATCAGAATGTTTCAGTCCTTTTCATATGGTCACTCAATATGGCTTGAACTTCTCACAACATAAGGGTCAGGTTCTAAAAGAAAGGTTTGCAAGAATAAGAAAGAGGAAGCTGAAGATCTCTCATAGCCCAACCTCAGAAGTTAGATGAGGTCATCTACCAAACTGCGGGTCAAAGTAGATCACAGGACCCTCCCCAACATCACCAAGTATATCCTATTATATCACCACATTTATTTTGCTTATTGCTCATAACACATTGTAATATGCTACATGATGTTTGTGTTTGCTGGAATTTTCTTAAGTTGTGCATAATGGGAATTTTGTCTATATCATTGATCATCCTATCTTTAGAACACCCTTGGTACACAGTAGGTTAAGTATTCGTTTAATGAACATATTGAGATAGAAAGATAAGAACAAGGCCAATTCTTTTTTATATTCATATAATATGAATAATCCAGTTCATATTTTCAGTGAAACTTTATGCTTCCTTCCAGTTTGCAAAAATATCATCATGAATACAAATTATACATCTTTGTCATGTCCTGTGGATAAAAATGAAAGTTCAATTGTCTCAGGTCAGGCAATGAGAGTGAGCTTTCCTAGAGGAAGTGGCACTTCACCTGGGCCTCTACCAGTGTGCAAGAAGTTGATGGTCAGTGAATGTTGCAGATGGGCCAACAACTTTGTCAAGGGAGAAGGAGGTCTGTAGGAAATTGATTCCTGCGGTGGATAAACAGCTTGCCTAGGATTTAACTTTCAAGGAGACCTGAAGGGTAGGATAATAGAGACCTAGCTTCCTTCATAAAATTCACCCTCGCAGGCTTCTCCTCTCAGGAGCCAAAACAAAGTTAGAATATCATTGTGAGAATGTAGAATTCATTGGCAGACAGACATAGTGAACAATTCCTATCTGGGTCTCTTTGATTTCATCATCTTTCTCATTCATGAAATATTTTTACCACTGGAACCGTTTCCTCAGTGGAAAAGGGGAGGGACATGAAAAAAGGAAGAAAATAGGAAATGAAAGGTTTCATGTTTGTGAATGTTGGGGAATATACTAGAATGGGTAAGACTTATATTAAAAGAAAAAGAATAAAACGGACCTAGCCATAATAGGGTAGCCATTCAGGAACCATGGACTTAACTGAGTGTGGAAGACAGGTATGAAACCAAGAAACTGAAACATGCCTGGTGCATAGGACAGTCAATCTACCCTCTTGAATATATTTTACAAAATATCTTCCATGGATTTTGTCATACGTAAGGTAATTTTGTCCTTTTCCAAACCATAAAATCACCTAAACATCTCAATGCCTAAACTAACAACAAATGCCTATTGTTTCTTCTTCTTCGTTTTCTTATTTATTTTTACTATTTGTTTGCTTGATCTATCTATTCTTATCTTTTAAGCCTTTTCCAGAAACATCTTTGCCTCAACCAACTGTTCTTTCTCTTCTATGAATCCCACGATACCAAGCATTATGCTTGTTTTTTTTATAATTGTTGAATTTTTTACTCTTGACATAGTGCATTTAGCTTTGTAATAGGAACTCAGAAAATGAATGGGAGAAGTAAATGAAAGAATTGTGGTCACAAGAAAGTGGAAAGTGCACAACTTTTGAAAAAATGTAGTTTGTTCCTGAAGTAAAAATTACACAGTATTTTAAACACCATGTAGGAAAACAGTTGAATAACAAAGATAGTAAATATATATAATCTATTCTATCAAGGGGTAATCCCAGTGCAAGAGGGCTGAGTTTCAATTTAGCCAAAGGATACATGGTACATTAGTAAGAGAAAAGTTTGGGGAACCAGGAAATATTGATTTATATTCCAGGTTCACTTCCTGATAACCAGGAAACTTCCATTTTCACCTTCATTATTATGGACTTTGGTTTCTTAATCCATGAAATAAGGAAACTAGTAGGTGTTAAGCAAGATGTTTGTACTTAAACATTTTCAATAAAGTCCCAGATGCATGTGTAAGATAAATCTAACCCTTTTGTGGAAAAAGAGACTCAGGTACTGTATGATCCAATGGATGCCACTTAGCATTGCTGATCCTTAGTTCTAATGAAAACTGAGTATCTCCAAGCCCTAGAACACACTTTCTTTTATCAACTCCACTTTGTGGATGAATCAGTATGAAAATAAAATCATGTATTAGGTCTTTATTGCTGTGACCAAAAGACCTGAAAAGAAGAGCTTAGAGGAGAAGTAGTTTATTTTGTCTCATGGTTTCACAGGTTCAGTTCATGTTCAGCTGATTCCATTTACCTTGGTTTGAAGTAAGGTAAAACACATGGCAGAAGGGCATGGTGGAAAAAAGAAGATCATCTCATGGCCGCCAGGTAGCAGAGAGAACAAGGGGAAAGGGCTGCAGGGAAGATGAACCCTTCCAGGGTATTCCTCTAATGATCTCCTCCTCTAGCCACGCGGCATCTGCCTACAGTTACCACCCAGTTGGTCCAATCAAACTAAGATGGACTGATAAGGTGACAACTCTCACAAACCAAATCATTTCACCTCTAAATAATCCTGCATCAACACCAGTGCCTTTGAGGGACACCTCAAATCCAGACCATAACAAATACTATTTTTAATTTCGTTAAGTTAGTCCTCAATAATCATAATGAAATATATACCTAGCAACATTTTAGAAAGACTTGAGAGGTATCTAGAAATCAGAGAAGGCAAATCAATTGGACATTAATTATAAGAGGAATAAGGAGAAGAAATTTAGTCTTGATAATTTTGTACCCCTGATGCATTTCCAAACAAATCAAACCGTATTGCTGAGTGTAGCCCACATTGGGGTTTCATCATCCCAAAAGGTTTTGACTGTATCATCTAATCTCTCTGAATTCCCATGTTCTCACTTATATGATGGTGAGCTCTTGGAGCTGTAGTGCCACTATGGTTTGGACACAACTTATTCCCCAAAACTTAATGTGTTGAAAGGTTAGTCCCCAATGTAATGGTACCGAGGTGGTGGATCCTTTAATAAATGCTTAGACCATAGCAGCACCACCTTCAGAAGTGATTCATGCTCACAGGACCAGCTTAGTTCCCTCCAGAGCAAACTATCCCATAAGAGTAAGCCTGGCCTCTCCTAGTCTCTTGCTTCCTAGCTCACCATGTGACATCCCTTTCGTGTGTGCTCCCATGCTGTCACACAGCAGAGATGCTCACCCCGTGAGGTTGCCTGATCTAGCCCCCACCACTTTAAGCCAACCTATGCCTCTTTTCTTTATAGAGTACCTAGCCTCAGGTATTTTTTTATATCAATACCAAATGGATTAAGACACGTGCTTTAAAAGATACATTGAGTGACATTGCTGTTGTGTCAAAAGCCTCTGTTTGGGCCTGAGCTCATTTGGTATCCAGTGGACCTATCAAGATATGCCTGAGCCCAAAGAGCCTCTAGCAATGTCCTGATTGCCACAAACCAGCATTAAATTAGACACTTATCATATTTGAAAAGACACACCATCTGTGGATCTCCACCATAGTGCAAAGTTGTCAGGAACAATACACTACTTTGCAATCTGCACATTCAACAACAAATGGGGAAATTCAAAAGCAACTAGAAATAAACTGGGGCTTCAGAATTGCATGATTTAGATGTATTTAGTGCTTGGCCAGTCCCCAAAACTTCACCTTCCATTTAGGAGAATGTAGAGCTAAGCAAATTCAAACCGAAATACATCTTTTAACTTCCTATGTGAACAGGAAGGAAGGGAGAGGATAAAGGTAATAAGATTCTCTGATCATAGGAAATCGGAATTTGCTATCTTGCTAGACCATTATTCTTAGTGCATATTTGAAATTGGCTACATTTCCTTGGCAGAAAAATAAAATCGTTCTGATTCAAAGTAACAAGGAATGACTTGGTAAAGATGTTTCTAATAATAGTGTGGGGTATTTTTTTTCCTTTTTTTTTTTTTTTTTTGCTGACAAATAAAAGGCAAATAGCACCTTCTTGTCAATTCTTAAGGGATATAAATGGAACATTCAATAATACAGACTTTTTTGTGTGTTTAACACCTGAATATTTGGTGACATTAAAGGTGAGTTAGTACTATGTGTAAAGCACACTAAAGCATGAGTGATTTTGTTTCCTGATTAAGGTTATTATAACAATTGTATTTTTGAAATTCTGTAGCCCTATTGTAACAGGATAGCCTCAAAGAGCTTCAGGGGATCATTTTTGTAACAATTGTACATGGAAACTCTTTTAAAAACAAAATATTAAGAGGTTAAATGTTAATGGGACTTTGAGATGATTTGCCTGAGGTTTTCTTCATCTTCTGTTTGATTTCAAGCATTCGTTTAAAAATTTTTTTTCCAAAAAACTGGGGCTATGTGAAGAGGTCATTATCACCTTTCATCTTAGGAAAACAAGGAAAAAATAGTTACAAGATTTCCTGGCCTTATTACTCCTGCCTTTTGAATAACATAACTCTTTAATGAGCTACTGTTTTTCCTAAAATGTCTCTAGATGGAAGACTGGGACTCCTAATTGTTCTACTAGCTTAACTTTGAGGGGGAAAAAAATGAAAAAGAGAAACAGCAACAACCAAGGAACTCGAATCAACCCTCTAATCTTCAGTTTTTAGGAAGATGAATCAGATGAATCAAAGTCTGGAACCAATTCTAAATATGCCCAATTAAAATGAAAACAGAGAAGATGCTATTTTCTTGTAAAGTTCTCAGACACACTTAGGTGCATGTATCTAAATAAATAGCCAACTATGTGGCACTTTGCCATAATGTAATTTCTGGATCTAAACAATATGGTGGATAGTGTAATACAATGGCCCTCTTAATTGCTTCCGCTAACCCATCTTTCTCTGTGGCAGCTGTCTCTATACTCTTCTGTTTCTCCTATACAACATTGGTTCAGCCCTTTCTCTGTGACACTGACTTGAACATAGATAGGTTTTTACCTGACTCCTTAAGTGAATTCAGACAACCAAGTTCTACTGCATTTTGATAACTTCCAAACAGGTTCCTCTTAATTGTTTCAAACTCAACAGGTCCACAACTGAGAACTGTCTTTTACTCAAAGCTTTCCCTTCTTCAATGTAAAGTTGGAGCTGTTGTAACAAAGTATCACATCAGGTGTCTCATAAATAACAGAAATTTATTTCTCACAAATTGGAAGCCTGAAAATTCAAAGATGAAAGAGCTAGCAGATTCAGTGTCTGGTAAGGACCCCATGTTAATCAGCTTTCTATCACTGTAACAAGTATTTGAATTGATCAACTTACAAAGCTAGAAAGTTTATTTTGGCTCATAGTTTTGGAGGCTTCAATCCATGTGTGGTGGGCAATGGTTGCTTTGGGCCTGTGGCAAACCATCAAAAGTGTCAGGCAGAACAAAACCTCTAACATCACAAGCTAGGGAGCAGAAAGAAAGACAGAGGAAGAGACTGGGGCCCTACTATCCCCTTCATGGGCACAACCTCAATGACCTAACTTTTTTCAACTAAGCCCTCCTCCTCAAAGGTTCTACCTCCCACCAATAGCAACACCCCAGGAATCAAGCCTTTAACTTATAGATCTTTGAGGGAAATTTAATACCAAACCATAGCAGGTCTACTTCCTGGTTTACAGAAGCCCATCTTCCTGCAGTGTCCTTACATGACAGAAGGGAAGTCTCCTGGGGTCCCTTTCATTAGAGCCCTAATCTCATTCATGATGGCTGCCACTCTCACAACCCAGAGGCCTCACCTAATACCTTCACATTGGGGGTTAAGATTTAGCCTATTCACTTGAAGGAGGACCCAAGCATTCAGTCGAAGACAATGGCTAACTCCTTTTGCTTCATCTTGAAGTCTCTTAACTCCATTCTCTTCTCTTGTTTTCTCCATCCATTCTTCATCCCTATTCCAGGTGAAGTGCTACACCTGAATGTCTCTGTGGGACCTTAGACCCTGCATTTCCTTCCATCATAGACCCACCCACCCTGCAATATAACCTTACTCCCATTCCTTTCTATGAGCATACAAAAGGTACTCAATAAATGTTTGATGCTCTAACATTCACAGACACTTCCCAAATTCATTTCTTCATTAGGTCTTGCTGAGGCTAAAGGAGACTCTTGTTGCCATCCCTCATTTACGATCCAAAAACTAAAAAAAAAAAAAAAAAATCATTTCCTAGTCAGATAAGTTTCTATTTTCTTACCGATTTTATTTTCTATATTGTACCTACCAACCTCCCTGCTTCCATCTATTACAAAGAGAAATGTCCTTATTTCTCCCAATGGAATTACTACTTAGGCATAAGAATTTTATTCACAGTCTTTCTCCAAAAAGTCCTCTCAGGGCACATGCTCGGAGGAATTAATCTCCTCACATTCTAAATATGTTCAAAATCATTCTTTCCTACTTATTTTAATGTATCTTTCACAGTCTCTTATTCAAGTTGTTTTGCCAGGCTAGGTTTCTTGATTGTCAAGGTTACAAAAGGTGACCTTCCCATCTCAGTTTCCCCCATACTGGTACCAGGTACAAAGTGGGACATATTCAGCTAAACTACTTTTAAGTTTAGTTTAATGATTCTCAATTAACTTAAACACAGCCACAAAATTACAAGCTTTATGTCGGATTCGATGTTTATCTTCATAATCATATTGAGGTTAAAATAGTAACAAATAAAAACACTGATCACATGAAATAATGATAGGAGATGTATCTGCCATCAATTATTTCCCATAAAATTCATTATGAAGTTATGAGAAGACTGATTCACACTTCTCAATATAATGGAAAATATTCTGTGGGCTGATTGTCAGTTAATAATCCAAGTCTATATTTTATCCTATAAAATTTTGTTAAGGAATTATTTGATACAACAGAATTCTTGTTGTGAACAATAGTAATATAATCTTTCTCATTTTACCTAATTCCTGTTATCCAAGATTTCGAGAATGTTTTAAAACATTTTCTCATTAATCCTCAAAAGTCATTTCTGTGACAGATTTGTAGAAAGATTAATTAAGGATTAAAATCCCTTCACAAAGAAATCACATCTCTGCACTATTCCTCAGGTAGCCTCAATGAAATTTTAAAGTTATAAAATATAAAGGAGCTATAAAATATTTTATTACTACAGGCTCCAGAGGAGAAAGACAACATTGCTTTTATTGTAAAAGAATAAATAAATATTGATTTTGGTCGTGGCATATGGAGATAAAGATTTCTAAATGATAAACTGTAGGAGTATTTTAGAAATTTTTTTATTCTAAATGTAGTTGAAAGTATACCTTTTACCATGTATCTTTTGAGAATATCTTATTTGTGTTAAGCTTTATTTTTGAAGCCTGTTGTATTTATGTTCCTTTGAGCTAACTTTTTAAAATTTACCCATTATTAAATAGATTGTAATTTATCATGTAGAGCATATTCTTGGTTCAGTGATTCCTCTAGGAAGCATAGGTAATGAGCCACAATTATTTTCCAAAAGCTAAAGGAGAAATTCACCTTTAGTTATTCAGTTCATGCATGAAGTAAAAGGAAACAATTTTCCAAAATATTCTAGATGGTTTAAAAAATAAAGCATGCTTACATGAGTTTCTAACCTTTATTCCAAAATGAATTCTGAAGAAGATATTAGACAAAATGGAAGAAAAGCACAACTATGTGATTGAATAGCCCTGGGATAATATTGGTACAAACCCAAGAGATAACCCTTCCCTCGTCAAGCATCATCAGATGTGAATACCAACTAGCAGAGTATATAGGAAAAGCAGCATATAAAATGCATTCTAAATATAATTTGCAAAAATAAAAGAATAAATTGATGAAAAATGCACACTGGTAGGGGGTAGATTCTGATATCATCAAAGCATCTGTGAAATCAAGATAATTACAGCATTCAGAACAGGGGAAAATGAGGCACAAATGTATTGCTAAAATTCTTGGAAAATAATGTATTCACTGTAAAGAAAAAGGGAAAGAGATTTTTACCTATGATTACTAAGCACAGACCAGGTATCCAACTAAGCCCTTTCAGTAAGCTACATTATGATACATTCCCATCTCCCCATGAGGTGTTCCCATCATCCCATAAGGTAGGTATTATTGACTTAATTTGTATGTTTAAAAAAAAAAAAAAAAACAACTAAGTCCAAGTGTTTGTTCAAAGTTCATGTACCTAGTAGTTAGCTGCCCAGAAATATATCTCCCTTTGGGGCTGTGTAGTAGAAAAAGTACCCCAAGGGTAACTGTGTCCAGTTGACAGAAGTGCCCCTGAAGAAATCTATCATGGTTTCACAGAACAGGAGAAGCTTGGTGGCCAGCAGAGACCACCCTACACATTCCACAGGACTGAGAGACAGAGGACACATTCCATCTTCCCTGCAGGAACTCTCCAATGCCCTCATGAGGAAAGGCATTAGCAGCCTGACCTAGGGGTCTCCAATGTGAGCAGCCACCTCCACTGTTTTCAGGCATCAGAGTCTGAGCTTTAGAGCTGCTAGGCTCCAAATTCCAGCAGATATTTATTTCTGAGACTTAATGTTCTTGTCTGCAAAAGCGACATTCCTACCTCAAAAAGTTAGCCAAGACAATTATATGAAAGGTCCAGCACAATATGTAGGTCATGCTGAGCTTTAAATAATTGATTTATAAAAGAAGAGGGCAAAATGAAGAGGAGGACAGGGAGGAGGAGCTGCTGAAAATCATTGTTTCCAGGAGCTGCCCTAAATGCAAGCACCTAGGAGATCTAAGGTGAAAAGTTGGGGTTGCTGGAGCCTGCCCGAGATACCATTGTTGTAAATGCAAAAAAGCATTTCAGTTCTGCCAATAGGAGAGGTAGCTAATAGAAACCATGCCACTGAGAGCAACAGAAAGGAATTTAAACTAAACCCACTTTGTAGCAAAATCCAGCTCTCCTTATCATAGGATGAGACTCTTTTGACATTTAGGAAATGTGTAGTGATTATTGATTCCAATGCACCACTGAGTGAGGGAAGAAAATAATAATTTCTACTTGGAAACTGGGTGGAGATAATGGGCCAGAGACTTGAAGTGTTTCCTTGAGGCAATTACAGAGGCAATAAACAGTAATCGGGACCTTAGATATCCAGGGAACACAGGCTATAATTAGAAAAGAATATTGATAAAGTGATGCTGAGGTAAAAATAAATCTAGTCCTTCAAAGTTTAATTATTTAGAAGGAAATGAGAAGAATGCATTGACAAAACAAATGATGTTTGGGCAAACACATGCACCCATATACACTTTTCTTTTAAATACCAGAATGAACTCTGACAGGAAAAATACCAAAATCAATACCATAAATGCTCCTAATAAGCAGTAGTTTTGAAAAT
The DNA here is from genome assembly GCA_004024805.1 of Geosciurus inauris. Lineage (NCBI taxonomy): Eukaryota > Metazoa > Chordata > Mammalia > Rodentia > Sciuridae > Geosciurus > Geosciurus inauris. The sequence continues at coordinate 66,586 of PVHX01000789.1, read as the reverse complement.
CTTATCTAAAACTTTGACACAGCAAGCTTTTTAAATGTAATCCCAAATTAATGTATCTGCTGTGGTTTATAAAGGGTAGAAATCAGGTGACCCATGGATGATCAGTCACCAGATTCTCATCAGTCAACCACACCCCACTTTCTGCCACACTACATGTGGATCTTACCATCTCCTATTGCACTTTCCACACAGTTGTTGACCTACGCACCATGCTTTCTCACCCAATTCATGCTATACACTCACCTAAGACACATCTTTTAATGTGCCATACCTTGGTCAGTTAGAAACTTTGCTTTTTATGAGTTAAAGTCTAAACTCCTTGATTAGGCATTCAAGGTTGTTTCAAATTGTATACAGCATTTCTCAGAGACAAGATAATGTTTTACAATGATTATTCTGAGAGACTTTGTCCTACCAGATGCTTAGCAATAGAAATATCCTAATCATCCACCAAATTAAAAAATAAAAAATAATAGGATCAGAAAACAGCTAACATTAGTTAGGGATTTTCTTTGTGCCAGAAACTAAGAGAGCTACACACGTACCTTTCAATCCTCACAACTTTCCATAGCCAATTTATAGACAGAGATACCAATGAAGACTTTACAAAGATAAGGAATATGTCCAAGTTGATACTCCCAGTAAGGGTCAGTAGGTATGTCACATTCTGGACCCTGAGCTCTTAAATGCAGAGGTGTTCTGTTCCTTTCCTGTGAGGTCACAAAAGACCATAGAATATTAAAATTGCACAGAGGTCTTGACAGGCAAAACACTGTAGTTTTGTTTATACTAGTCAATTTGCTTCAGTATAGGACACGCATTTCATGAAATGCTTTCTTTCATTTCCACAAAACTCCATTTCCAAAAGACCTATTAGGAAACATTGAATTATATGATTCTTGAGGCTATTTTTAGCTGAAACTTTCTACAGTTCCTTTTTGTTTGGGACTGAATCTGCCAATTCTTTACTGGACGACTCTGGTTCATTTAAAAATGTATTTGCAAGTTTTTAAAGATGCTCTAGACCTAACCCCTTTACTTGTTCTTAGAAAGTTCTCCACTGTGCCCTTATTTTAATCTTATTGGTGTCCTCCATATACTTTGTATTAATCTCCTTTTTGAAGCTTTTTCTGACTGTCCACAAAAACAATGGGCCAATTCTCAGTTTCTTTGGTGGAACAGCTGAGGGGATTTTTAGTTATATCTACAGATGTAACTCAAAACAGATGCTGTATGATGGGTATGTTAAAAAGTGAGATAATGTGTATGTTAATTAGCTTGATTTAGCCATTCCATATACCATGTGAATGTATCAAAACTAATGTTATGTACCATAAATACCTGCAAGTTTTATTTGTCATAAAAGATTGACTTCTACTAGTTGTCACAAGCCCTCCTTTCTTCCTATAAAATGCAGATTTTTAAGTAAACACCAAAAACCATAGTTCAGACTTCTAAGTCTGGAGTCTTAATTGTTTTATCTTTTTCCACCACAGCACAGGATGCATTTTCCTGGACCACAAGCTATGACTCTACATGCATGTCTATTTCCTGAGCACCTCTGAAAGCATTCATGGCAGAGGTCGTACTTCTTTTGGTTCTCTGGTTCATTTGTATGGTGAAAATTTTCGTTCAAAATCAGTTGGCTTCTGACTCTTCCACTTAAGAGCTGTAATTAAGTAACTTGTTAAACAAGTTGTTTAGCTTCTCGCTGACTTAGTTTCATCACCTACAAAGTGAGTGGAGATAAAATTTTCTAATTCATTGTATTTGCAAAGATGAAATGACATTATACAGATAAAAGGCACTTAGCTGAGAGCTTCACAATTGAAGAGCTCTATTAATGTAGGATTTATTTTTGGTGTTGCAAATTGGTTTTTTCCTGTGTTCCAGGCATTTTACTAGACCATAAAGCCAAGTGACTGGGACATAGACCCTACCCTCAGGAAGTTTATTTCTGGTGAAGTCTAATTACACAAAAAAGAGCATGCATACCAAGTGGACCAAAGTAGTCAGCTCTATCCAGGGAGAGCAAGGAAGTGATCATGGAAGGCAGTGACCCTACCAAGCCCTATAGGAGGGACTGGAGGTACAAAGGCACTGCAGGCAGAAGGAGGAGCATTTGCTGGGCACCTGGACCTGCCTCATGGCATGGGGCCCTTGAGGAAATTCATGTTACTTCATGAGACTGAAACCAAGTCAGTTAGAGGTAGCAGGTGATCTAAGAAACTAGATGGATCAGAAACCAAAACCGAAAATGTTAGATATCTCAAAGGCACTTTCAGGTGATCCTATTGATAATGGGTAGAACAAAATAGGCAATAAAGCATTTGAAGAGTAAATAAATATGATCATATTTATATTATAAATATAATTCTGGTTATAGTGTAAAGATCCATAAAAAAATGTAACTGGATTGAGGGGAAAGTCAAAGGCAGTATAAAGAGCTTCTGAACTGGCAAATGACAGTCTTTACATTCAGAGTTATAGACTATATTGCATTAAGAAGCAACAGATCTGAGTGTCTAAATAAAATTTACTGATTATTTTAAAACTATAAATAATGACCTAGTATATTTTAATATAAAGTTATTGTGTAAAATATGTCCTATTTAGTGTAAAATAAATATGCTAATTCTAAATTGGCTAGGATTATAAAAGTAATTATAATGTTGACAAAGGAAAGATGAAAACAGTATATAATTTGGCAATTAATGTGATGAGTTGAGAAACTTGTTCTTGACCTTGGGCCTAACAATTTTATTTCTAAGTATTTCTCTTTGGAAATTAATGTCAAATGCAGCAATACATATTGGAAAAGTCAAGGGATATGTATTTTCAACATAGAGGGAATGGATAAGCATCAAATGTGATGTATCAGTGTAGCCTAATATTGTGGAGACATTTAACATATTCATTAACACATTATTATGCATTTTAAATAGAATTGCCAGGTAAAACACAGTATGCTCAGCTGCCTTTGAATTTCAGATAAACAGTGAATAACATTTTAGTAAGTCCCCATGGAAATTCAAATGGATTTGGGTGCTCTATATTACAAAAATGTGTTGCTAAATCTGGCAACTCTATTTACAGGAGTTGCAAAAGCACATTTTGCACAATTTAGAAATGTAAAATTAAAAAGTATAAAAAAGTATACTCTGTATAGGAAGAAAAACATAGGCTTTGAAAAAAGACTCTGAAGTTTAGTGAAATAAAATGAGTGAGTACTTGTGATGGGGTTGGGTTGAGTTACAGACATTTTTTTGATAGTTTTAGTGTGCTTTTCTCTGTTTTTCCACAATGAGCATGAGTTATTTTTATAAACTGAAAAATGTGTATTTATGTATTTACACGTCTATGTCTAATTCCATTTCACTTTTCCCATTGGCAGCAGTTCATGTTTATGAGTACATAAGCTAGGATATGGACGCTTCCCAGTTTTCTATAAGACACAAGCTTTCACAGCTAATCCAAGCTCTTGTGGAATAAAATCTGGACCATCAGTTCTTACCTTAAATGTCATCTGTTAGGAAGAACTTTTCCATCCCTCATCTTAATTCTTCCCACCACCACCATCAATACCAACGCCTTTCCATTTTATATTAAAGAGCAAGCAATTTCTTCCATGCCACTTAGCAATGCTAAACATATATATATGTTGAAAGGGTAAATGAATAAAGGAGAGAAATGAGATTGAGAGTATTAGATGACATTTTTCATTAAACTTAACCTGGTATATATTTAGGTCTCAGTTGCATAATTTAATGGCTCCTCTGTAGTGTGTTGGCAAATACCACAGTAGAAATATGTGCTCCATAAAATACATATATAAAGCAAAATAGAAGATCAGTAAAAAGATATGTTTGTAGAGAAACTTTAGTGGACTCAGGAGTCTCAACCAACAAAGCTGGGAGAAAAGATTCAAAGCATCTTGTAGCTTCCAGAATTCCTCCCTGAGCAGCTTTCACTGTTTTTTTTTCCTCTGAAGGTGATTTCGGTCCCACACAGATGATAAGTATAAACCAGGCTATCCTGCTTGAAACAGATTGATTTTTTTTTGATTCCACTATATTTTAAATTTCTTTTTCATGAACCTACCAAACAAATCAACATTAAAACAACAACAACAACAAAAACATTGCCCTTTTAGGGTTCATTTTCAGTCCAACTCTGAGAAGCTAAAGGAGATGTAAATGATTGGTCCCTGGGGCATGCTGGAAGGCCAGACCTGCACTTTTAAGACTTAACTCTCTCCCGTTTCCTTATCCATTCTTCAGCTTTGTTGGAAGTTCTTGTGATTGAGTGCTGAAGCTGCAGGACCAGTTTTAGAGGGATGAGTGGTGAGTTAGACATACATTAGTGGTTTCTGTCCTTCTTGCCAGTCCCCTCGTCTCTCACCTGCCTGGTTCTCCTCTTCCCTCTCCTTTCTCTGTTTTCCTTCATTCAATCCTATTTTGAGCTTAGTGCATATTTCACTTACTCATCTTTAATGCACTGTCTCTGTTTCTTTCATTGTGAAGAACAACTTTAGAGCTCTTGTCCCCAAGGGTCTTTTGTTTAATCCACTAAGGGGTAAGCTAAGTGGCCCACAGTACTTCTAAGTTCTAACAGATTTCAAAGTTACTTCGTGCATCCAGAAATAAGAGACTGGAGTGTTTTATAAAAGATTATTGAGCATGTCATAAAAATGCTGTTATACTTTACACTTTTGAACTGCTTCCTTGTAATTGATGATGGCATAAAAGACAAAATACAAATCTATTGAGTATCTGCTGAGTTCAAATCATGGCATGAGGCTTGTGAGTTAAATGAATTAGACATTTGAAAGAGCCACAGAACATAGGACTTGAAAAGACATGCAGACATTCAAGGGTATTTTGTTTTCTTCCACTTTATATACACCTTGACTTTGGTGATAAGAAATGTCAGAACTGGTTTTGAATTCTGAGTGCAAACTTCTTTCCTTTGTTCAAGATTAGTCCTCGAAAATGCCATTTTCATTATGTGCCATACTCATACCTCAACATTCCTTTTAATGACACACCCTAATCTTTAATGTCCTCTTTCCTTTGCATGTGTTCTGCCCATCAAAAGTGTCTTCCCTATTTCTGCTTCCATTTCCAAATTTTAGATCCAGAAGTGTCCCATATTTTCCCCACTACCAGCATGGCTCAGTTTCAGGATTGTGTGTTTTGTTTGTTTGTTTTTGACAATACAATTGAATGTTTACTGTGAAAATGTACAATAGTAGCTAAAGGGATAAATCGAAACGTGGAAATGTTTTCTCCCTCTAACTCCCATTCCTACATCTCAGAGATAATAGCAGATAAAGTTTTATGTGCTTCCTTTCAAAAACTATATAATTAAAAACAATTAAAAATGCAAAAACTCCCCTGGTACCTGTGATAAACATGGCATATGTCCTCTAATTAACATATGTCAGTCTATCCTGGTTCTCTGAGTAACACATTGCACACAGGTACCATGATTTGTGTGCTTTATCTAACCAGTCATATCCCAATGCACATTAAGGCTGTTTTCAGCTCCTGCTATTCATCACAAACAATGGTGAACATTTTTATAGGCACTATACATTTTTGAAAAATAGTAGTTGAATCAAAGCATATAAACATTTTACTTCAAAAATTGTACCCGGGTTTGTTTCAAAATTAGTTTGCTTCTTCACTTAATATTGGGTTATGTATTTTTATGTCATTAATTAAAAATTCTTCATTATTAATGATTAAATAACATTTTATCATATGTACACCCCATAATTTGTGCAACCATGTCCTTACTTATATTATTAATGATTAAATAACATTTTATCATATGTACACCCCATAATTTGTGCAACCATGTCCTTACTTATATGATTTTTGAGTTTCCCTATGTTTGTAAAATAAGTGTCCTTTTCCTTCTTACGTTTACACATTTCAGTGTGTTTACTGTGATAGAATCTGCAAAGTTGATTATTACCTCTCAAGTTGAAGTTCAGAAATACACATTTCTTTCAGAAAACAGCTTGAAACTATTTTGTTATTAAAAGTTTGGATTTAATAGGTTTATGGATATTTTTAGAAATGTATAATTGTAGGTGAATAAAGGACAGAGATGGTTTTTTTTTTTTTTGGAACAAAGGGGTAGAAGGTAGGAAGGAGGAAATTTGCAATAATCACAGTTATATTTGAAATAAAGTTTATACAATTGAATACAAATATGCTTTTGAAGTGCTGCAGTACTATAACAGCATGTTTAAAGTATGATTGGACTCACCAAAGGTAGAAAGGATTTTGGAGAATTCTTTGTTAAAATTGACTTGCAAAAAGCACGGGAAATATACTATATACACTTGTATGTAAGTGAATTCAGCAGGGACCTTGCCTCCTGATCACTGCATTAGGATTTATCAAAGCCAAATTTCAATCTGAATATCTCCTTGTTGAGGGGACTGTCCTGTGCATTGTAGAATGCTTAGTGACATTCCCCAGCCTCTGCCCACTAGGCACCAGTAGCATCCTCAACCCAACCATGACAATAAAAAAATTTCTCTAGATACCTGCTGTGGGGAAAGCCTTCTATGATTGAGAGCCACTGCCCTACCGTAAATTTTGCCAAGCCCCACCTAAGCCCCTACAGCCTGATTGCTACAGTCCCACGTGCCAAGCAACTAGTAAACTACAAAAGAAAGACAGACACTGAGGCAAAGTCCACATGAGATAAAACACAACATAAGCAAGAGGAAAACAAAAGAGAAAACAAAAACCATAAAAAGGTAAAAAATAAAGTTCAAACTACAATATTATTAATATCTTCAGAGAGAGAAGATGTAGCATCCATAAAATAATAACAGGCTTTAATTAAAAAATAAGAGGATAAGAAAGACCTCTTGATGATGAAATCAGGAAGCTTGAAGTAAAGCTTAATAGAATAGCTAAAAGGAAAAATTGAGAATTTTCTCAGAAAATAAAAAACAAAAACAAAAATGAGGGGTAATAATAGAAAATAAAATTTTAAAGGGTAAGAATGGGGGTTGATTTAAGAAGTTGAAATGCAGGGAAAATAAATTAGAGGAAATTATCAAAATAATAATATAAGAGAAAAATCCTACATGTAATGATTGGGAATCAGAATACTGCCAGATTTTTCATGGCAAAGAAAAGTAGAAAATGAAATCCTATCCCTAAAATGTTGCTAGAGAGGATATTTACAATATATTCCTAATATTCCTAGTTATCAATCAAGTGTGAAGATAAAGTTATTGTCACAAATACACACGCTAGTAGGCTGAGGGTTAGGGTTTTGTAGGCTAGAGATAGAACACTTGCTTAACACGCAGGAAGCCCCAGGTGTGCACATATAAATACACACACACACACACAGACACACACACACACAATGCCACCAGATCATTGTACATTACAATTTATCAAAGTAACATTTGGACCTGGATACTTCCTTGTTGAAGAATTAACAATGTGTCTTACTGTCCCATAAAACATATAAAATCTGTTGAATAAACTTAACCAGAATGAAAATCTAAACAAAAAAGAACCCCAGTAGCTCAGGAAATAATGGGAAAAATTGACCGATATCATCTGGCATCAAACTCAAAAGCTTCTTCATGGCAAAAGCAACAGCAGAGTGAAGAGAGAGCCATCAGAATGGGAGGAAAGCTTCGCCTGCTGCTCTTCTGACAAAGGATTAGTGTACAGAACATAGAAAGAACTAAGAAGATTTAACTCAGGCTGGGATTGTGGCCCAGTGGTAGAGTGCTTGCCTTGCATGGCACTGGGTTCAATCCTCAGCACCACATAAAAATAAATAAAATAAAGATATTGTGTCCATCTACAACTAAAAAAATATTTTAAAAAAATTTTTAAAAAGATTTAACTCACACGCACATACACACACACACACAATCAAGAAAAGAACAAATGACCTGAATAGACACTTTTCAAAAGAAGAAGTATGAATGGCCAATAATTACATGAAAAAATGATCAACATTTTAGCTATCAGGAAAATGCAAATCAAAACCACACTGAGATTTCTATCTTATCTCAGTCACCATGGCTAACATCAAGAATACAAAGCATGCTGGGCCTGGTGGCAGGAGCCTTTAAGTAGCTTGGGAGGCTGAGGCTGGATGATCATGAGTTCAAAGCCAGTCTCAGCAATCTAGCAATTCCCTAAGCAACTTAGGAAGAACTTGTCTCAAAATAAAAAATAAAAAACCAGGCTGCTGTGGATGTGATGTGGCTCAGTGGTTAATTACCTCTGGGTTCAGTTCCCAGTGCCAAAAAATAAAAAAATTAAAAAATTAAAAATAAAAAATGAATGCAAAGCACAATAAATGATGATGAGGATTTGCTGGGAAAAAGGAAAGTTACATCCTATTGGTGGGAATTATTATTATTAAAATAATTAAATAATTGTTACTTATATTAGCATAGCCAATATAGAAATCAGAATGGAGGTTCCTCAAAAAATTAAAATTATCATATGATCCAGCTCTACCATTTGTTGGTATATGCCTTCAGAGATACCTGCATAACAAACATTCAGGTATCTCTATAGTATGCTGACTTTAATTTTATCACAGCATAATTCACAATGGCAAAGTTATGGAATCAACCTCAGTGCCAATCAATAGATGAATGAATTAAGAAAATGTGATATATATACACAATGGAGTTTTATTCAGCCCTAAGGAAGAACCAAATCATATAACTTGCAGGAAAAGGAATGGAACTGAAGATCATCATAAAGAGAAATAAGCTAGACTCAGAAAGACAACTATGACATCCTTTCTTGCATATGTGAAATCTAGAAGAAAAATGCTACATGAAAGTTGAAGGAAACCTGGAAAGAGGAGGGGTCTCAGGAGAGAGAGGAGGAGGGCAAAGGAGGGTACTGGGAGCTGGGTATGATCAAAGTATGTTATATGCATGTATGAATATGCCACAATGAAATCCATTGTACTGTACAATTAGTATGCACTAATTAAAATTAATTAGTTAATATTTTTTAAAAAAGAGTGTCAAGAGAATCCCCCAAAACAATGTGAAAGGAGCCTCCACAATGCAAACCAACCCAGAGAACAATTAATTCCTATTGGAACAAGGGATGACAGGGTACAAGGATGGCATCTCCAAGGGAATAATGAAGCTAGCATCTATTTCACATGCTGGACCTCATTGAGAAAGGGAGTCAAGGCAAAATATAGACAACTGTCTGTTACCTCTGTCTGTACCAAAGGTAAAATTACAAAGGTAATTTTTACGTGCATTACAATGCATTAAAAATAAATAATCATGCAAGGAATGAAACAATTAATTGCATACCCCAGTTGTTATAATAATGACATCAGTAATTACTGATGCTTTTAAATTGTGATAAAAGAACATTAGAAGAATGACAGAGCTGTAAGAAAAAAAAAAACAGTGCAGCGGTTTCTAAGTGAGCTAAATCCTTTTCCATAATAGATAATGTTGAAAGAAAAAAAATCGAGACATGTTTGTGCAAGCATAGTATTTATAATTGTGGGTAAATTCCTGGTGAAATAGCTGAACAAATTAAAAGAAGGTGAACTGGAGATCAGGACCTGGTAGTCTAAAGGATAGAACCAGAAATTTCTTATGGTATTTACTTTTTTAACTCTGTAGAGCACAAATTCAATTACAAAATAAAGCAATACTGGGCAACCATCCACAAAAAGTCTCAGGGTGCCAGTGAGACATGTGATATGTGATTTTTGAGGATCCATTACAGGCTTACTGTATCAGAATTTTCTGCAATAGTGCCCAAGGATTAGCATGTTTATAAACGCTTCCCAATTAATGCCTATCAAGTTTATGAGGGGAAATCACTACATATAAATACATAATCTGGTTGAAGTCTGCAAATAAGTTATAAAAGCAACATCAAAATAATATGGTGGCTCAGTATTTGTGCAATATTTCAGTGTATGGATTCATACACACACACACACACACCACGCACACAATATACAGGCACTGTCAATAGCAAAACCATTAAGTTCAGAGAAAGCTGAATTTTTATAGCTCTTTATGTAGTTGTCCGTCATCATTGGAATACTGCCAGGAGACCAAATGTTAAGGTCTATGTTGTCATAAAAAATTCACCTGCTGAGTACTTAGTTTCGTTCTGTGCTTAGTATCACACATAAATCTTCCATTCCAGATCCTGGCTAGTTGTATCATAAATATAAATACTTTGCCTCGGGGGGGCACTTGACTGATCTGTCTTTACAAACAAGGGGCTCATTAAAAGTGAAAGACTTAGATTCACTGTCTGCTTGCTTACACTCTCCTCTCCTGTAGTGTTTTGTTTCTCATAGTAAACAGAAGAATATAAACAGCTTCTGCCCAAAGCAAGTGACATGGGGTCCAGGGATATCACAGTATACGAAGAAGGTTGGAAGATGGCTGAGCCACCTGTGGGCCACAACTGAAGGCTTTGGGGATGGGAGCAAACCCCTAGAGACCTGGACTTAGGTCTTCAACCCAATCTTAGTCATGGGGAGCTAATAAATCCTATCTTCCCATTCAATGGTAAAAAAATAAATTAGATAATAAATTAAACACTACCAAGATACTTTTAAAAATTTATTCTTTTAGAAACCTCAATTAAAAATAAAAGATTTTCTTATGAATTGAGATGTACAGAATAACAAAAAAATTTGGTATGCGAAGAAAAGCTGAAAGAAATTTTTTTCATTTTCATAGATTAATTTTCATAAAAATAGATAATAATTAGGAGGTTTATATCACCCAAAGAGCAAAGCTAGACAAAAGTCATACAATATTCAAAATTAAAAACAATAACAAGAACTGTATTTCTCAAAGACTTTGATGCAAGAAACCTCAAATATTAGCAAGCTGAAGCTAACAATGTGTACAATGAATAACAATGTGACTCCACAGGATTTTATAAAATATTCAAGATTGGTTCAATACTCACAAAGAAATTATTGTAACCCACTACCTTTTGGTAAATAAATAAAATAATATAATCAAATGTATGCAAAAGAAGTATTTGTCAAAATCTAGCCCTAGCAATTAGGAAAACTATCCCATTCACAATAGCCTCAAAATAAAATAAAATAAAATAGTTGGGAATCAATTAACAAAAGAGGTGAAAGACCTCTTTAAAAAAATCTAGCCCTTATTTATGAAAAAATCTAGCACATTAGCAAAAGTGAAAAGTAACCCTAACTTGATTAAAAAAACAAAACAAAACAAAAAACAAGCACAAAAAACGTATAGCTGTCCCCTGGTTAATAATAAAGCCTGAACGCTCTTCCTCTAAGTTTGGGAACAAGGAAAACATGTTTACTCTCATCCTATATGTGGCTGCACATTCTTATCATTGTAATAAGGCAAAAAGTAATAAAAAAATAAAAATAATGAAACAAATTGAAGATGCTGCAATCCGAAAGGAGAAAATAAAACTGTCTCTATTTGCAGCTGACATGATTGTCTCTGCAGAAAATTCCAATGACAAATTCCATAATATGTTTTATTAACTCCATATGTCCAAAATACTATCATTTCCAATAGGTGATAAAGTTGAAAATTAATATTTTCTTATGTTTGGACTATGTTCAAAATAAATATTTTACTTATACTACACACAGACTGGACTTGCCACTGTTTTTTTTTTTCAAATTCACAAGAGCCATGTACAGCTGCTAGCTACCATATTGGAGAGTGCAGATCTAAATGGTCTTTGAGACTCTTTTTCTCACACTACAATTGTAAAATTCTAAATTATATCTATATTTAAGGGACAAAACAATTGTTCACTTTCCCTCCAAATCACACTCATGTCTCAGTTACAAGCATTGCATTTAAAGCAATCAAATTATCAAAAGCATTGTTAAGAAATCATTGCATTGAAAGGCTGCAAGTATTATGTACCCTCTTAGCGTTGGACACAGTGTCTTGGACCCAGTTGTGCACATAAATTTACTCCTAGGAGTTTGAGTCATTCAGATGAAAGAGTCATGGATGAAAGATGGGAGGAGAACTGGTACAGGAACAGATGAGTGTCCTCTGAGGCAGATTCTGCACCTCCTTGACTCTGTGTCTTCCCTCTGTGGGCATCCCCCCACCTTTGCCTTCAGCCAAAAAAACAGCCAGAGAAGGATCCAATTGGGCTGCTGTTTCCCCTGGTTGGCAGTGTCAGCAGTGGCCTGTTCCTCTGCCCAAGGCTCTCAAGCTGTGACTAGGAGGTTCCCAGCTGCAAAGAACTTAGAGCAAACAGCCTCTTACTGTCTCAGGAATCCCTGGGACTTTATTCAGACACTAACATATCTCACTTGTATGCTGTTGGTCTCTTAACAAATACTGGTCCAGAACGAATGTTAAAAATCCTTGATTTTTATTCCTCAATCCACATCATTCCTTCATAAGACATGGAATGGACTCCCTTTATACCCTCACTTTCTTCCTTGGTGAGTGAAGAGGAATATTATAATCACTGCTATTGATACACTGACCGCTGTGTGTTGAGAGAAGGACTGAGTGTTTTGAAAATGGTTTCTTCTTTACTTCTGGGTTAGGCATTGTGTTAGTCAGCTTTTCAATGCTGTGATCAAAATACCTGACAGGAACAACTTACAAGAGGAAAGATTTATCCAGGCTTACAGTTTTGCAAGTTTAATCCATGGTTGACTGACTCCAAGGCAGAAACGTCGTGGCAAAGGAATGGGAGAGGAGATGAACACCACGAAGGACCCAGGGATATAAAGAGTCCCAAGAGCACACTTCCGGTGACTTATGTCTTCCAATCATTCCCAAATGCCTACTTTTCATCCAATGGTCTATACAAAGTATTAGTCCATCAAATAGACTAGCCCACTGATAATGTCAGAGCCCTCATGATCCCATGATTTCCTAAAAGCCTACCTCTGAATCTTGCTGCATTGGGGATTATTTCTTCAAAATGTGGGCTCTGTAGGGGACATTCCAGATTCAAACTATAATGGATGTCATTTTTTCCACACTATGTATTTTGGAACTGATCTACCAAAATGCGATCTGAGCTTTCCCAGTTAGAAAACAGCAAAGGCAAAATTCAAACTCTGATCTGCTTGACTACAAATTCCAAAACATCAGGAAAGGGCACTTTAAGTTCTCACAAGAGAATACCGTAGTGTTTATCACAGCAGAACCTGCAACTTAGATGGTGCTCCCTCACATTGATGCCAAATTAAAATCACCACTTCCAGCCAGGCGTGGTGGCACATGACTATAATCCCAGTACTTTGAGAGGCTGAGACAGGAGAATCGTTGAGTTCAAAGCCAGCCTCAGCAATGGTGAGATGCTAAGCAACTCAATGAGAACCTGTTTCTAAATAAAACACAAAAAAGGGCTGGGGATGTGGCTCAGTGGTGGAGTATCCCTGAGTTCAATCCCCGGGTACCAAAAAAAAAAAAAAGAAAAAGAAAGAAAGAGAGAAAGAAAAAGGAAATCACCACTTATAGTCACAGGTCCTGTGTTTGATTTCGGCTAGCCAAAATCATTACTGTTGGTGAAGGAAGGCTTCCAGTCCACCTTCCCTGTGTGAGGAAACAGAAGTTGTCCCTAAATTCAGGCACTTCCCTGTCAGTCTCCTGTTTACTATTATCCCTTGAGGCTTCAAAAGAACATTGGGACCATCAGTGATTTGAAATGCATTTCTTCAATCATTAATGATTCTTGACATCTTAGAATTTATTTTGTATCAGTCTCTTGTGGAACCTGGGAATTGCCAAAGCTGTGGCTAAGATCCTTTGATCCTATGGAGAGATGTGCAAAGAAGTTGTGGATTTGGTCTCTTGGACGCATGGGTTCTGACATGCCAATGTGAAGCAAAAAGCTTTTCTACAAAAGTAAATCTCCCTCAAGGAGAACGAGCTTTTGCACTAATGACAGGATAGACTCTTCCTACTTCTGAGCAGAGCCACTGGCTATGCCTTGGTGGGGTGAGGTGTTTCATGCTTCTCTCAGGCAGCTCCATAGCTCCTGAGACCAATTCCTCTAAAGACCTCCATGAAGTTGTTCTGATGGCAGTGCTGTGATCTGCTTTGACATTTCAGAATGGAGAAGTCCAGCTGCCAGAGGGACAGCTGGGTATTTTTCTAGCATGAGAGGAAATAAGAAACTCAAATCCCCACAGGACAAGCTCCTTGGAAATCACTTCCTATACGAATGAGCAATGACAGGAACAACTGCTGAATTCTACCATTAAAAGGCTCCAGGAAGACACTGGGGCATGATGCTGCAGAAACATCAGGTTCAGGGAGAGTAAGAGTAGAGTACTATGTCCATATGACACCGTTGCTGGAGAATATAGCCTTCTCTGGGAGGGGAGGGGAATCGGTCACCATCATCTGCCCCTGAGGGAGAGCAGAGGCACGGTTACCCGTCACTTTTCTTTTCTGAACATTGGAAAGCCACTATGGGTGATGGGCATTCCATACTTTGTGGTAGGGTTTTTTTTTTTTTTAATATTTTTTGTAGTTGTAGATGGACACAATATCTTTATTTTATTTATTTATTTTTATGTGGTGTTGAGGATCGAACCCAGTGACTCACACATGCTAGGCAAGCGCTCCACCACTGAGCCACAATCCCAGCCCCAATTTCTAACACTATAATGGAATACCTAAATTAATTAACTTATAAAGAGAAAAATTTAATATTGGTTTATAGTTTTGGAGGTGCCAATCCATGATCACTCAGGTCCATTGCTTTGAGACTGTAGCCACACATCATGGTGGAAGTGTGCTGGGGAACAAAACTTCTCATTCCGTGAACTGTGGAGCAAAGAGGGCAGAGGCAGGATCCCACAGTTCCCTTTCAGGTCACACGTCCAATGGCCTGAAGTCTTCCCCGTAGGACTCACCTATTATAGATTCTGCCAACCTGCCAATAGCATCGCCCTGGGATCTAAGCCTCTAATACATGGGGCATTGAGGGAAATTTAAGATCTGAACTGACATTGGTCAAAGTTTTGACCCAATAATTCACATTTTAAAATCACAAGTGGCCAGATTAGAACCAAAGAAATATGTTGCAATACATGATTGTAGGGTTTCTGTTTAGTGATTAATTTATACATGCAATATTTATTATCATTTCATATGAACATTAGTTATTTAAGTATTCAATGTAAATTTGGTCCTTTTAATAACATCAAAAATAATTTGTTGTTGGGATAGATAACTTCTGGAAATAGCCGACATCTAACAAAAAGTCTCATAAGTGTCTACTTGCCTTTAAGTAGCTCCAATTTGTATTTTAATTCACTGTTTTCATGGCTATTTCCCAGATATATCTGATGTAAAATCCTTAAACAAATGTCAAGTTTGTCAATTTTATGTATTGTTGTAAGAAAAATGTCTCAGTGACTTGGCACACATCTACAGAACTGACTCTTGAGTTATTGCCAAATTGTGATGGATCGCTGGACTTATGAGACAGTGTGAAATAATGTAATAGAACACAGACCTAAAGTGAGACAGGTCCATTGTGGGAGTCCCGCCTCTGCCATTTACCATTTTGCTCTCTTCTGTCACCTATTTCTTGCCACTGTCTTTTCTTGCTGGGGCCACCACTAAAGCTTTCTAATTGATTTATCTGCATCCATATTTATGTTTACCCATTATCTATATAACACTAGTGCTGTATTTCAAGATTGCATGCATAAAACTCACAGGCTTAAACCCCTCTGATAATTTCCAATGTCACTTTGAGTAACTAAATCTAAAGCCTTGTCCCATGAAATTATATCGTCTGTCCCCACCTGGATCTATTACTTCATCTCTTGATGTTCTCCCCCAGATTCTTCCATCCCATCAATACCAAGCTCCTGGCAGTTTCTCAAATGTAGCCTCCAGTTCCTCAAATTCCAGCCTCATGGTCCTTAGACTATCCTCATTGGGCCTAAACGACTCTTTTCTCAATATTTACATGTCTGCTTCGTTATTTTTTTGGAAATTAGTGTCAGCTACATGCTTCTCTTCAGGCACTGTGCTTTCCATTACCCCACTATATCTTAATGATAGC
Organism: Geosciurus inauris; assembly: GCA_004024805.1. NCBI lineage: Eukaryota > Metazoa > Chordata > Mammalia > Rodentia > Sciuridae > Geosciurus > Geosciurus inauris. The sequence continues at coordinate 50,504 of PVHX01000789.1, read as the reverse complement.
ATTTATTATTATTGAAAATCAATCATTTGTTTGTCACTTGACCATTATTAGCTAGAATGTAAGTTCCAAGACAGTGACAATTGTATGCATATTTTCTACCACTAGATCACTAGTGCTTAACAATATCTGACAGTTAGAATGGACTAAGTAAATATTTCAGAATAGATGTGTGAATGATTTTTCAAGTCAGCAAAATGCATCACTATGATTAGTTCTGATTTCATGTGTGGCTTTTTAAATCGTTTTGCCAGCATTCATTTGGCATCAGCAACACACAAAAGCACTGCATGCCCTTGAGAAGCTATGTCCCTGTCACATTATCATATCAAACGGCACTTCTGTATTTTTATTTCCTTGATACCTCAAAGTTTTCACTACAAGTGAATACTCTGTCCTCTTGAATTGCCTGACACTGTGTTGGTAATGACCACCAGTAGTACTCAGTGGCCTTTGCTGACTCCATGCAAAGTCATGATACAGAGTAGGTGGGTGTGGGAACCTCTTCTCATTTCCTGCTATACAGTCTCTTGGAGTGAACCTCCCAAAGCCATGATACTACAGACCAGCAATCACTGCTGAGTGTCAGTCTACACCGCAGGCACTGCCTCTCCCAAGAAATCCAGACCTGGTATCCAGACAATGGCCACCTTGACAGCTCCACTCAGAGGTTTGCCGCTGAATCTGACATTTAACATCTCCAAGTTTGAACTTTTACTTATCTCCCCAGTTCCAGTCTTTCACACTTCAAGAAACACACTTTAAACAACTCAGTTGCTTCAGCTAAAATTTTAGGAGCCACTCTTGGTTCTTCTCTAAACTTCATCTTCCACAAGTTATCCATCAAAAAATTCCATGGATTCTGTGTCCCAAGCAATCCGATCGCTTTTTTTTTCACTTTCATTACCATCACCAGCTCTCATCTGGTTGTTAGTTTGTTTTGATTTCCTCTTTCCTGGCCTTATGGTTTGAATTTTCTCTATGCCTTTTCCCTCAGGTGATCTACCCTCAGCACCTACTCCTAATCTTTGGAGAACACAAATTAGAGCATCTTATTTACCTGCTTAAAACTCTCCTTTGGCTGCTCATTACAGAATAATAAAACCCCAAAGCCTTATCATAGATACAAGAACTCCTGGTTTCTGCCTCCTTCACTGATAATGTAACCTGGCCCAAGATCTCGGCCCTCTTTCTTACACCAACCTTCTTCATTTGGTTCTGTTATTTCCTCTTCTGGGAGTCTTTTCCTCATGCTCCTTCTTGGCAGTCAGACCTCAGCTTAATATCACTTTTTAAAACAGTTTTCTCAGCTGGCCATCTTAAGCTGTAGGCAGACGGTCTAGTACATACTGTCTTTGAATTTTTTCCCTAGTGTTTCTCGGTAACTGATGTTATTCTTCCACATTTTGCAACTTTATTTTGTGATTCTTCCAATCTATAAGAAAATAATTTGCTGAGCGCTGTGACTGAGCTTTCTTACCACTGTGTCCTCAGCCCTAAGGACAACATGCAGACCAACATGGAGTTCTGATACATATTACTTTAATTGATAATGCAAGATGGCATTAGATCTACCATCAGATCTACCGTGGCATCAGATCTACCATCCAAGTTCAAGTCTTGAAAAGGCCCACCAGGGGGCTGGGGATATAGCTTACTTGGTAGAGTGCTTGCCTTCCATGCACAAGGCTCTGGGTTCAATCCCCAGCACCACAAAGCAGAAAAAAATTAAAAGACCCACAATGCCCAGAAAGCTCATTCCTTGGCTTGTTAAACTGACTTCAGTTATCTGGCTAAGGTAGTTTACTTATTGAATTCAAAAGCCAATTCAAAACACCCATTCTTTAGGAGGACTCCCTCTAAGAGGCAAATATCTCTGGGGCCAATATCACTAAATCATTAATGCGTTAGTATGTATTTCTACATTAGTGTAGAGCGAGCTTTGTTAGCAAAATCTTAAAGGTGTGATTCCTTGGACTTGGACTGTTTAATTTTGATCAAAGACAAGGGAAGAGAATGATTGGGAGGATGGGCCTTGCTGGGGAGACTGACCAGAATGACATCAGTCTGGGGTTCCATGGAGTCTTGAATGCAAGTGAAGATAAAGAGAACATTTCCCCCACATTTTTATATATGACCTGAGCTCTCACCCACAGCACCATGGCAGCCATAGCACTGCCTCCTCCTTTCACGGCCTTCGGTGTGCTCTCCACCTGCTGTGCTGTGTATTTTGTTTCTACATCGTCTTGCATCTTTCTTCCACCAATATTGGGCTTTGGGAAAGCAGCTACTGTTGACTGACTTTCTCATGTCAGTGATCCCAGTCCCTAGAACAGCAGAGGCTCAGTACACACTCATCCAGTGACCACTCACTGCCCACTTTATAATTAGCATGCTAGGGTGGGGGAAATCAAATATGTCCATGGGCCACATACAGCTGGCTAGAGGAAAAGCATGAGGGTTATTTTTCCCTCCAAAAAATTAAGAGCTGGGCAGATTAATGGATATTAAAAAAAATACTTCCACTTTAATGGTTCTCAACTGAAGGCAGTTTTGTCCCCAAGAGATGTTTAGTAACATCAGGGGACATTCTTGGTTGCAACAGAGTATGTGGTGTTAGCATTCACCATCTAGGACAGAGCTGCAGGGTGCTGCTGACCGTCCCACAATGCACAGAACATTCTTCCACAATACAAAACTATGCAGACCAAATCATTAATACTGTGAGGCTGAGAAACTCTCTATTACTGCATAAATATTAAGGCTTTTATTATTGTACATATTGAACTTTTACTTAATTAAAATGGAGATTCATTAAGGTACAAATGCCATAGTCATTTCTTACTAATTGTGAAAGTTTTAAAGATTGCATAAAATATTTTAGCAGTAAAGGATGAATAAAAATCATTTATTTAAATGCTTCAATGAGTCTAAAACTCATTTTATGTTAAAAAAATCTTTTCACTACTTTCAGAATAACACAAAATAGTACTTTAAGAGTGAGAAGTTATGTTCGTTTTATGCAAATCTTGAAGCTTTAGGATATGATCAGGATGATTTATGCCACCAGAAAGTTTTTATTAGACACTCTACACAGTTTATTGGTAAATATGGCATATTTATCAGAGACACTTTATAAATTAAAGAAGTACTAAAATAAAAATATAACCCTACTGCAATCTTGAATCTAAGATTGAAATACAGTAATTTGACACCAGGTCCAAGATTGGGGGTAAAAAACGTTCTCAAAGTGCCATCAGAAAATGTTCTCCTATATCACAATGAAATGACATAACACTTTCTATTCCACATTCATCAGCAGAGAAGTATCTTGACATATGCAGTTTCCTAAATGACTTGCACATTTATGTGGCTTCTCCTTTGCTCACGTCAACATTCAGACCATGTTTGTTTAGAGCCTGACATGTGCCTACTGTGAAGAAAATGATGACTGTGCTCTCTAGTGTCCTATGAGCAAGTAGGAGCAGTGACATGCCTGCGCAGAGGACTAAGATTCAAGTGCAGTGAGATGGGGTTAGTGAAGTTTAGCGAGGAATGCTCAGAATCTCCACAGGTAGAAGACAGACCAGACAAAGCCTCAGGGATGGAGAGTCCACATAATGAGACTGATTCAGTAATAGTGACTACTAACATTTATTTTGAGTAGAGTGTAAATTAAAATGTGCTCTGCTGGAGAGAATTGATCACTTAAGTGAAGTAGGGTCAGACTCTGGAGAATTGGAATGTCAAGTTGTTGTGTCTGGGTAGAAGGGAGAAAAGTAGGGACATAAAAGGTATTCAGAGAAATTCTCCAAGAAAAATTGTGCAGATGAGATGTAGAGGCTGGAGTCAGAAACAACCGACCCAGGCTGAACTTGGATACTGACCATGGGCAGGGGAGAGGAGAAGAGATGTGAGAAATTTTCTGGAAGGAGAAACAGCTGAACTTGAAAACTCCTCACAGGTGTGGAATCAGTGAGAAGGGTCAAGGATGGCTCTAATTTGTCAAATCTATGTAAGTAAAGGGGGTGGCAGAGCTCTTAAGAGAAAGGAGAATATTGGGAATCAGTGCAGATTTGGAGAAACAGTGTGTTGGCTTTTAAATACACATCGAAAACATAATACTTCATGCCAGTGAAGATATTGAGATTGATGTTGCAATTATTGATCTCCTGTTTGGAAGCAAACTCAGTGCTAAAGATGCTTTTTTGGGCAATGGTCAAGGAGTTAAGAGAGTTGAAACCATGGGGTGGACCCGTTGTCCTGGCTCTGGATTAGAGGATGTACATTTAGTTTCTTCCAAGTTATTAGGTTATGTTTTGTAGAAAAGGCAGTATGTACCAGGGAATTATTTAATGTCCACCATAACACATCTCAACAGAGACAGAGCCCAGACTTGGCTAAAGTTAGCAGGACTTTAGTGTTCCCACTGGAATATGTGTTTAAAGGAGGAAGCAAAAGTGAAGAGCAGACCAAAGGTAGGACCCTGGAAGATGACAATATAGGGGAAGAGGATGCTGTTCACATTTATTTATTTGTTTTCCTTTTGTTTGTTATTCTCCTTTGTGACCAAGGTACTCTTCCATGTCAAAACATCATTTGCAGTTGAGTCATTTTTATAGAATGATTTTTTATTGATCCTAAAGTAAGCAAAGGATTTGTACTGACTGACAGTTATAACAGGTAGGAAGAGTATAATTGGCATCTTCTGAATTAGCTTGTGTTGATACCACAAGTTGAAATTTGCTCTAAAAGTGTACACCATTAAAATATTAAATATTGAATTTTATTTGGAAATACTGTGTGTCTACTGTTACTTTCAGTGACTCTATAATATATTCATCTTGTCCTCTTACACTGATAAGTCCCACTTCAGAATGAGCTGTGCATGACACACATCAGTTTGCATAAAATGAGAACAGAATTTCTGATTGTTAATGAAGGGACTGAGGTATCTGGGACATTGGTAAGATAAAGGATTTGGAAGAGTCCAGAAGATGAAGGTCAAGGACACAAGACCTAGGAGCATAAAATAGGGACTGAGAAATAACTTCCATTAGTAATTTCCTTGTGTCTTTGGCCACCTTATCTATTCCTGAGTTTTGTTTGTCTGTAGGTTGTTGAGTGTGTGATTGTTGTTGTTTTGAATAGAAGGGAGATAGAGTATGTGTATGATTAAAATATCAGTCCAAGGGTGACATTATCTTTAACCTTGAATGTCTTAGAAATGAGTAACACACATAAGCACACATCAAAATTGGAGAATTAGAAACAACGACAAGCTGCTTGATTTGTATCCTTAAAGAAAAAGACTTTGGTCTGTCGAATTATGCTTATAACTTTTGGGTTTAAGAAACTTTCATTAAGATCTACATGAATATTCAGCTTTGTGACAGAGAGAAGATTATTTTGATTATGAAAGATTATTTAAATATTTGAGATAGATTTTGAGCATGTATTCTTGGCAAAAACTAGTAAAGTGGGGAAAATAATGCGATCCTTCTGGAAGTCAGAGATTGAAAGGGAACTGAAAGGAGAAGCCACAGACTTCACAGCCATATGGTATTTTAGGATTTACCAAGACTTTTGCACAGTAAAATAATGTGAGTTTCTATTGGGGGCCAGTTTTTCTCATTCCATCCAAATGAATGGAAAGAGCACTTCCAATTGCAGGAGTCCATTGCTGTTTGGCTCTGCAGTGCTCCCTTAGAGACACCAGAGGGCACCAGAAGGCACAGAGACCACTGCAGCAAGCCCCTCTCTACTTTCCACCCTTAGGATAGCTTCTGCCACAATTAACACCTGCAGGAGCCTGTGTCGTTAATTGTGGCAGAATGCACTTGAGATACACAGGCTTCTAAGAACCAATTAAATTTGGTGCACTTCCTCTCATTAGAGGTAGGTTGAGAAATTAGATCCAGGGAGGTAAGTATTCCCTACCTACACAGAGACACATTGTCTATGATAGTTATAAGTAGATTGCCAAAAGCAAATGGCCTATCTTTTAATGGCCTTGCCTCCTTCTTTCCATCCCTCTACATCTATTTTTTCCAGAGTGGTACATAAGAAGTATTTGATGCTCTAAAGAAAGATGGGCCCATGAAACAACATATCTTAATATCACAATGGTGGCAACACTATAATGACTTTAAAACAGAGGATTTAGTATTTAGGAGCTTTTCCCATATTGACAAATGCTTGACTGATTTTATCTCATCATCAACCTTGGAAGCTATTAGGAAAGGAGATTGCCATTCACCATCTGTGATGTCCTGGCAATAACTTAATATTGTTCTGAAGGTTTAATGCAAATCAATTTAATTCAGCAAACATTTATTAGTCTCATGAATGTTTGGCACTATTTTAGGGGGTAGGGAATGCCAAAATGAACAACACAAGGTTTCTTACTTCAAAGGACTAAAAACATATAAAAATAGTAAGATGATAATATATATTAAAAAATATAATACAGATGGAGGCATGATAAGAAAAGGTGTGACTGAAGAGCTTTATCATTTATTCATTCTCTTATCAATAAATAATTTAGCACTTGCTATATGCCAGGATCTATGCTATGTGTTTGGGGTGTACATTGGTTAATAAAATGATTTGGGTTCTGCTCTGACGTTTATAGAGTCAGTTTGATAAAGAGCGTTATGATAAAGAACACTTTGGCATGGGAGGGAGCTCTGGAAACCTATTTAGATAGGGTGGGGAAAATGAACTTTGCCAGAACTGACATTTAAGGAAGAATGATGCTTGCTAGAATAAGGAAAAGAATGTTCTATGTATACCAAACAGCTAATATGACACTCTAGGAAAAGAAAACAGCTTGGCATATTTAAGGAACCCATAGAAGGTTGGAAATCCGGAGTATAGCCATTAAATGGTATGCAAAGTCAAGGTCCTGTAGATCCTTATAGATAATGCTAGGGATGAATGAAAGAGCACATCTAGCCACAGGGAGCCAAGACGTCTAATAAAGAAAGTTTCCATTTGAGAAGGATGAATAAGATTTTGACAAGCATGATAATAGAAAACAGGACTTAGGATCAAAGCAATGTTAGGAGATTAGACACAGAAGTGACAGTGTGTGTATGATCTGGACCCTGACAAGTGTTAGGGAGTGAGTAACAGACTAGCAATAGCATCATATGTGATAAAGCTGGAAGCACAAGTTGGAAGACATTGTGGAGGAGGGGGAGAAATTAATGATTCATTAGGGGCACGAGGGGCAGTCACAGAGATGTCATGGGGGCTGTGATGGGACTGGAGTCCCAGTTCAGGGAGTCACTGGCAGCAGCACGTGTGGTGCATTGGTACATGCAGGAAGAGAACCGTGGGTCCCCAGCAACCTCCACTGGTAGCCAGGAAACAGGGCACTGTGGTCTTATGGTGGGGTGCTGGAGTGACAGTGGGAGTCTCACCAGGCAACGTCTCAATATTAAAACCTAATTGTTTGTGAAGACTGAGACAGAAAAAAAGTCAAGAAAACTTAAGTTTAATTCTTGGTGTTTAAGAAAAGGTTAGCGTTGTTATTAATGAATTATCGCTAAGCTATCTAGGCACCTAGATAGAATGCTTGCATATTGAAAACTGGATAACCAAAACCAAAAGCCAAGTAATTGGGAAAGACCATGGCAACGCCGTTCAGGATGGTAACAGGTGCTCTTGAATACATTACCTGGTGTCCCAACACACTGACGGAAAGGGGGAGGTCCATCTAAAGAGCACTTATGGAGAAGTTGTGTCTGCTAGGGAGTAGAGAGTGGGCCAGCCGTTGCAGACACAGCCTCAGAGTATTGTGCATAGAAGCCACAGCTGAAATTGTATAAATGAAGAAATTCCTGACAGACAACTTGTATAGAAGAAATAGAAGATGGCAGAAGAATGGAACGAAGGGAAGAAAGATTTGTGGGAAGGAGAATGAGGAGTACAATAGGAGTGTAAAGAGGAGCAGAGGGCCAAGAATTTGACCGTTAAAAATCCATAATCAGAAGAAGAAAATTGTTCATTAAAGAAGAGAAATAAAAATGGCAAAGTATCAGAAAGGCAGGATGGAGAAGATGCAGTTAAATATATATATAAATAAATATATATATAAATAAATGTATCATATATATTTATATATAAACATATATATAAATATAAATATATATATAAATAAACTGGAAAAGATGTTTTATTATGAAGAAATCAAGAAAACACAAGAGTATAATTACAACCCACAACCATAAGCTACAAAGAGTATCTGCCAAATACTTATATACCTAAACCGAAAAGGAGAAGGATAACAATAAGAAAGACATTTCCCCTTATTCTTAAAACAGAGTACGGATTTCTCCCCCAAAATTTGTGTACCAGTGGTAGAAAATTCTACTCTAATTATTTTTTTTTAGTACTGAAATAGTATGTAAGTCACAGAAAAACCAAATAAGGATCTGCTCAAGGAATCTCAGCACATTCTGCAGAATAACACAGGCCACGAGGAGGAGGGTGGCAGGAAACAAAGCTGCCATTTTGCTTCTCAGCTAATGGGGAGGGAATCCAGGGGTAAAGGAGCCTGAAGAGGAAAAGGAAGAAGGGACAGTAGAAGTGTATCTAAAGGGCCTGGGAATCCAGAGACTAATAGTGGGCCACATCTTTTTGGTAGGTGAAACCAGAGGTCTCCCTGAGACAAAGCACTGAACAGGGGCAGAGAGAAGCTTTTCAGCCACAATCTGAATCAAGACTGTGCTCAGCCCCCCTCTTCCTACTTAGCTGCCCTTTGTGCCAGTGTTTCAATAAACTATTCATCCCACGGAAAAAATGAAACATCATCTGGAAAGACCCAACATGGAACATGAGTGGGGACAGGTCACGTGGATGGAGAAAGTCCCAAGAAATAAAAATAAGGAAGAATTAAAGGAGAACAAATATTCCACAGGAAACCAAAAAACAATTTAGATGGAAATAAAATAATAAATTTTAAAAAACTCTTCATTTTCTGAAATAAATTGCAGATTTTCTAAGGAAAGGTATAGAATGACATAAAGAAATGAATAAGAGAGAAGAAAAATGTAGGCAAAGGAACTAACATAATTAACAAAGAAATAACAAAATAGCATCAATATTTCAGAGAAAGAAGCAGCCTTAGAGTAACCAAAGAGGAATCAATAAAGAAGAAAAACATGGGAACACGGTGGACTGGCTTGAAAAACATCTCAAACAGAATCAGAAAGAATGAGGATTTTTAAAAAATCTTTCAAATTATGCTAGATACATAAGACAGAAAAAGTTACTCAACATATCATTTGTTTAATTAGTATTCCTGAGAAAGATCTAGACACATAAATGAGAAAAAAATCAAAAATGTAAGAAGCAAAATTAGTTACGAAAATTAAAAAATACGTAAACAATTCTAGAGAGAGGCTCTATGTCCCTAGAGAATCTTTAATTTGCAATCAGAATAAAAATAGTGTAACAAAGTTATTCAATTTTGAACGAAAAAATTTCACATTATCATACAGGAAGGGATAATGTAAGTGTGCTTTGACTTTTCTTTATTAACTGCTCATCTTCGAAAATAGCGGTCAGTCTTGGAAATCTAGGAAACAAGAGAAGAATGCTATATCATTGCCCTTCAGGTACAGATAGGAGAACAGCACTTCCTGGGAAAATTACTTGATAAGAATTTTGAAATAAAAAACAGATTAATCAAAATACAGAACTGAGGAATACAAGAGTCATAAAAAAATTGTTATGAGTGTCAAATCTTTTAATAATAGAGCAAAGATCAATCAATTGTGTAGAGTAGTTTGACAGAACAGTGTGTCAACAACATAAAATAAAAATGGTTTCAAAATAATGATGTGTAGTTTGAGTATCCCTTACCTGAAATGATTGAGATCGGGATTGTTTTTGGTTTCAAGTTTTTTTTTTTTCGTCCTCCAGATTTTGGAGCATTTGCATATAGCATATACAGGCTGTTAAATCTTAGGAATCGAACTCAAGTCTAAGCCTGAAATTCATTTGTGTCTCTTATGCATCTTATCCTCAGAGCCTGGAGGTAGTTTTATATTATATTACTAATGTGGTTGTATTTTGATCGTGACCTCTCATGTGAGGTCCAATGTGGGATTTTACAGTTGTGGTGTCATGTCAACACTCACAAAGTTTCAGATTTTAGAAAATTTCAGATTTGAGAATTTTAGATTAGGGATGCTCAAACCCATATATCACGAAAATGAGAAGGTCATAGATAAATGAAGTAGTCATGTGTGTGAGGTTGCTGAATGTGAGATTCTCTATGGTAAGAAGTAGAGATGCTATCTAAAGTTGAAATCCACAGATAAAAGTCCATGATCCCAACATGCATGATTATTTATTTTCTTTTCCTTGCATGTAGAGGGGAGAATTTTTCAGAAGTTAATTAACATGCCTTGAAGAAACATTTACCTCATGTCTAACCATTTCTTTAGTCCCACTTTAGTTTCTTCTTTCCTAAATTCACCTAACTTTAATAGATGTGTTAAAGAAGAAGAGAATTATGGGGGAAATTACTAGTCAAAGTTGGAGTCCAGGCATTTCCTCATTAGTGTGTGCAGATTCCAGTCAAGGGTTAATTTCCACCTTTAGGTTTTAATGCTACTCAATATTAGCCAATGTCAGATATTTGGTAACATTGACCTAATAGTATGAGAACTACAGAAATATATTACATTTGATGGTAAGAAAAATTATAACTCCAGATCTTTTCAAGTTTTTAAAAAATCCATATTTATAGGAAATAAAATGAAATTAAGCCAACAGAAAGAAACAGAATGACAGAGATGTCTATTAGAGCAAGCATCAAATTAAGACCAATAAACCACGGAGTGTGTACTCCCGAGACGTGGCGCCTCTCTAAACGGCATAATGAGAGTGTGGGCGCTAACTCCCATCGCCACTTTCCTGTCAGGAAATGACAGTTGCCCTGCTCAGGTTGTGCTCCCAGTGCACTGACTAAAATAGACTGAAAACCTAAACGTGACAGAACCAACTTCCTGCCCTGCAACTAGGACTCTGTGGGGACTGAACCAGTCAGAAGGAAGATCTTCACTCAGAGGAAGTGAGCACGTACATTTACATCAGCAGCAAAGCAGAGCTCGGCTCCATAGCAAGGAGAGTTGGTTTCAAATTATCTCCTTTGGTTGGTCACCCTCCCCAACCCTGACAAATGAATTAATTTGTAGGTCTATGCCTGCTAAATTAAAATCCATCTATCTTCTCTTGGGATTTTCTCCTCCTATAGAAATGGAAGTTTCTCTTTTGCAGCTATCCACTGAAGCTTTCAACAGGAACCAGAGTTCTAAAATAAGAAATGTCTTTAAACATCAACTCCAGATCTTTTGCATATATGAAAGATATCTAATGCCTTTCATATGGGAAAATTTTACTTGCAACAAATTTCAAACTATTGGCACAATTGGTTAGGTATGCATTAAAAAGCAGGATCATATTTGTATGATGTTTCATGTTTTCAAAACAGCCACTTGTTCTTTACTGGGATCAGATGCTAAGAGCGTTGCTTTCTATAAGAAAATAAAACTAAGAGCAACTCGCCTTCCACCCCGCCCCCCTTCAAATAAAACAAGTCAAATTACAATATGACAGAACTGGATTGAACTCAGGAGACCTGACTGAAATTATACATCTGTATAACTGCCTTGAGTGGCAACCATCTTTACCTGGAATCCCTAGAGGGCTTTAGCATTCATCACTCACTCCTGGACCAATCCAACTAGTCCTTTAAATATGATATTTGGACAGCATGAATGTACTCATTCTTATATTTTATGGAAGTTTGTTGAGCCCTCCTATGCATATAACATTAGTAAACTAGACAGATGAGAATTGATAATGCAGACAAAAAAATGATAAACAAAAAGTTGGGATGTGGGTCCAGAAACATATAATATGAATAAACTCTTAGATAACTTTTGCCACATATGCTTATCCCTACTCTATTATTCTAAAATCATCGATTAAATGAAATAAAATACATGATCTCTGGAAGAGTCACCAGGAGGTATGTGTAGCTCTTAAATCGTGAGTGAAATTGAGAGAATGTTCATAGAGAAGAGTGAAAAATCATTTGAATTCCTGCTGCACTGAATGCATTGAATACATTGAATATCAAAATATTAACACTCATGCCAGGTAGTACAGTAAATTGCAAAAATAAACCTTTTATAGAATAATGATATAAAAAGCTAATGTTGAGCCAGGCGCGGTGGCACATACTTGTAATCCCAGCACTTTGGGAGACTGAGACAGGAGAATCATGATTTCAAAGCCAGCCTCAGCAACAGTGAGGCGCTAAGCAATTTAGTGAAACCCCGTCTCTACATAAAACACAAAATAGGGCTGAGGATGTGGCTCAGTGGTAAATACCCCTGAGTTCAATCTCTGGTACCAAAAAAAAAATTAATGTTGACTTGTCCACCAGATATTTTAAGATACCGCTGCCTGATCTTTGTCCTTCTTCTCTTGATTAGAATGATGATAAGTAACCAACTTTCAGCATTGGAATTAGAACTGATTCCTCTGTCATGATCAACAAATAAACCTTTTAAATCAAAGTTCCAAAAACATATTGTTTGGTTAAGTACTGAATATGAATATGATAACTTTCTTCTGAAATTAACAAGTTTAACGCCCCCCCAAAAAATATTGGAAACATTTCAAACTTTCTAGTAAGCTATTGAATTTGAAGTGTGCAGTCCCATAACTAGTAGCATGATCCTTTCTTCCCTTTATCATTTCATGTTTACCTTAACACTCTATTCCTAAGAAGGACCATTAATTATCTTCCTGTATTCCATCTTTCATTCTCAACACACGTTCACATCACCATGAAAATAAACAGGAAAAGAGAGGTAAACAGTATTAGGCTTCTGGTTTTATTCTCTCTGGACACTCAGCGTAAAGCCAAAGATATGTAAATTTTTGAATATTTTCTTTGTAAAACTAACAATGGATTGGATGATTCAAAACTGGACTTATCAAGATTATTTGTGATTGGCTTGATGGTGCATTAATGTTTTTGGCAGATCAGACAGGGAAGTTTACTGAAGCAAAACACATAGGAAAAGAGATGAAATGAGGTTCAGAACACCCTACAATAATTCAACCAGAAATAATAAAACTTTGATACTGAGACGTAGAGTCAACACTTACGTCAAGGAAGAAATGAAGCTGGGAAGCAGTCAGATGAGTTTCCAGAGTCAAGTGCTGATCATTTTGTAGCTGAGTAAAGATTAACATTTGGGATGAGGCCACCCACCCAAATAGCCAATCAATGTTAGTTTCCAGAAGAAGCAGTTTCCAAGAGAAAAGGAGAGGGAGAGCAAGCATAGATGAAATAGGCAGTTTATTGTAACAGAGTAGAAATCAGTACATGCCATGGTTCTTCCTCTTGTGATAATGAGGATAGGATCCTTGTGTAGAGTGGCATTCCAGAGGAGCTCTGATGTGTCAGGGCTAGAAATACTCAATGATAACTGATATGGGTTTTATTTGTGGGTCTTGATTACATGTGGATCTCTTAACTCTGTTATGGCTATAGATAGATTCATTATTATAATTTCAGAGGCAATGGAACCCAAGAGTGAACAGGGCAGTTCACCCTTATTATCATGACTGGAAGAATAAGTATTTTACTTCATAGCCTGTGTCAAAGTGGTGTCCTCAAATCAGAAGCAGTATGCTACCCTCAAAGATTCAAATAATTATGAAGTGTTCAAAAAGCCTTTCCATGGAATCTAGATTTGCTGTGTTGTGCCACAAACAGAAGGAAGCAGTAGGCAGGCACATACAATTCTGATGCACACTTAACAAATTTGGAAGCATTCAATCGGTTTACATGGCTTATTTTTGCTGAATTCAATAAACACATATTGATTTTCAATTGACAGTGGAAACTTATTACAGCTTTCAAAAACAAGTTAAATATAACTCAGTTCAATTTGTGGTGGTGTGCACACTATGCAATATCATGCCAAGTAAAATATAGTTAATATAGCTTATTTATTTGATTATATAAGTAAATAAAATATATAAGAGAAGATAAATATTATATAAGCTTCTGCTTAATAGCAAAACAATGCCAAAGCATTCAGATGTAAAGTTTAGTCAATCAATACCAATACAATCAGCTACTTGCTAAGTCATATCCTAAACCTATTCATTTGCTGAGCCAAATCTCTTGTCTCTCTTTTTTTTTTTTTTTTTTTTGGCCACTATGTGTATTATTCTAAAATTGTGGTCATCAGGGTGGCTGTGTTTGGGAGATGTTTTATACAGTGCATTAGTTTTGGATTCAGCCTTAAGCTTTCTTGTTCTACATTGAGAGTTATCTTGATATTTCAGCAACAGAGTACTAGAAAATGTGATTAAGTGTTCAGATAGTGCAAAAATATTATGTTGAGCCATAACAATCACCGAATTTGTTTTACAAAAAAATCATCATCTCCCCACGCTATCCCCCTCATCAAATCTGATGGGTCCTCTGAGTAGCTGTTTTGCAATGATAGTTCACATGGGTTAGGTACTGATTCTTCAAGTCAGCTGTGAACACGTGCTCACAAAGTGAGTTTCAGGAAGCCTAGGTGGATAAATAGCTATGGTTATATCTTATCTTCCCTTCTTATTTCAAAGATTCTCAATAATGATATAATGTGAAAAAAAATATAGACATCTCTTTATAGACTCTGTAACACAAATTTTGCTTCTGATGTGTTGCTGAAATGTACAATGGCAGGGAGTGATTTTTTTTTTAAGGGATTTGACTGAGTTTTAATATTCCTGGATATGTTGAGACTTCAAATCTCTTTAAAAATCTTTTTTTTAATTGCTAGTGAAACATGTCTTTCAGTCTCATATTTTTTTAATTTTTTTTCTTTCTTCCTTCAAACTGTGAGTTAAAGTAAAAGATAGGACAGGAAAGAAAGCATTCTCTTCCAAATTACAGAATCATTTAATCTCAAGGTTGAAAAAAGACATTGATGCATGAGGTATAGCACTGTATTTCTATTCCCCAATTCCCACTCAACACTCTCTGGAAATTCACCCCATAGTTCAAAGGAAAGTGCATCCATCTTTGTGCATCTGCTGACCACTTAAAAAGTCCTCGATAATGTTGACTTTGTCTCCTTTAAGATTCCACCATTTGTCTTAGTTGGAGCACCTGGGACCATATGGAATCGTCTAACTTCTGTCCACATAAAAAACTTGCGTATAAGTGAGGCCAACTATAATCTTCCCAAACCAAAGGTACTACTTTTCTTCATATTAAACAACTATTTCCCATAAGATATGATGATGAGTTTTATACTGGTTATCTTTCTCTTAAATGTACTCTGAATTCTTGAAAAGCAAGACCAAAAAGTGTTACCTTCTCCAGATCTGGTCAGGGCAAATAAAGTTGAGTGGGACCATCACTTTCCACACACTGGACTAGGATCTTTGCATTTGTCCTTTTAACATTTCAGCCATGATACAAATAAACAGCTCAAATCCCTAAGGATTTCACACTGTGGCAACAAGTCTCATCTTTGCCTGCCGTAACTTTCTGCTTGAGTTTTTAATCTGTGAGTAAGCCTTTATAATTGGCATTGAAATTACATTCCGATGTAGACCATCAATACCATCCACCAACATTTTTTAGGTCTTGATTCTTTCATCCTATGTCATCTGCAAGTTTTAGAAACACAGTTAATAATTTCATAGACAAAGTCTTGAATCAAACTGCAACTAGAAAACATTTTGTGTATGATACTGATCTATTAGTTTGTATTCTTAAACTACAGTGGCTGAACTTGTTTAGCATAATTCATCTATTTTCCATCTTGTTCACAAAATAGTGAAAAACGATGTCAAATTTCTTAATAAGATCTAAATACTCTCAATGACATTTCTATGACCTGTAGGTTCCTATCTGTGATGAAGAAGAAGATGAGCCTATTTTTCTTTTTTTTCCCCCAGGCAAGGCATGTTGCTAAGATATTTGTAGTTATTATTTTATCTTATGAAATCACAGAACTTTCTTGAATAATTTTAGAGTCTTTGCTGTATTCAGCACCAAACTCCAAGCTTTGGTTTGTAAAATCCACATTATTTTTCCTGAAATCTTGATAGTGACTTTCCCTTTCTAAGTGCCTAGTATTTTCTGTGATTTCTCTAAAATCTAGCTATTCTGCTGTTTCAAAGTTCTTGCATGGGTGGGCAGTTCCCCTCAAATCAGCAGAGGAATGTGTGAAGTGGGAACACTGGATTTCTCAACCTATCTTGGATTTCAGTTCTCACCTACTAATAACTGTTTTACCTTTTGATTTTGTTTTTCAATAAAAACAAAAAGAAACTAAATGATTATGGGGAAATATTTTGTGTGTGTGATGTCCATCTTCATGGTACAGCCCCAAGTTTTTCAGAGGGCTTATTTTTTCATATTTATAAACTTAGAATTTATTTGTAACCATGGTGAATCAGAGTACATCTCCTGTTTAATCCAAGTCTGACAGAAACTTTATGTCTTATTAAGATCATCAGAATAATTTTTACACTGTACATAAGGATTTTTCATACAGCCAAGTAAATTAGCCAGCAGAAAAAGAAGCCATACAGCACAGAGACAAACTAAAATAAATCTCTAAAAATAAACCAGGGGGCTTGTGTCAGTCACTGTATGCCATAAACATTTCTAAGATTGATAATCTTAGTGTTTTAACATAGCTATGTGTTTCCTACTTGGCCCACAAAGAATGTTAGGTCTTGTGACTATTTTTTTTATCTTTTGTTTCATTGTATTAAAAAAATGAAAAAATAATACAATTTTCTCTTAAATTTTCCAGTGCTTCAGTTCCATTTCCTGCTGGTTGATTTCTGCTTCCTACATTTATTTCTAAGAAATTATACTCACCACTTCACTAAGGGCAGCTCACTGACGGTGTAAAATGGTGTAAAATGAATGTGCACGGTAGTATAGCAGCAGCCAGAGCCTGCCAGGGCTGGTGAAGGGCGTCACATGCTTTTGTTTTCAAGAGGAACAGTCTCTCCCTCAGCTCTGTCAGCAAAGCATACCTGCTGCATGAAGTGGGATGGGATGGTCAACCCATGGTGGGGAGCACAAATCTGTTGAGGAACAGGTGACTTTCAGCCAGAATTATCTAACCAGAGGGCATGGAAATCAACAGAAAATTGCTAACCCCTGATTAGCTTTTTAAAAACAATGACAAACCAGAAAGTAAGAAAGTGGAAATAATTATTCCTGAACAATTTACAATTCTTAAACATGACTTACTAAGCAAACACCAGGCAAAAGAATTTTATTTGTTTTAGAACCAAAGATCAGACATATTTATGGAATATACTGTGGTTTCAAAGATTCTGAGAGGCCCTGGTCTCCCAAATTCCTCTCTATACTGGCTGTTTTTTTATATCCCTGAATGTCCTCATCAAACAATCAGTTGTTTGAAGATGTACATTGTCCTCATTCTCTCTTCTAATTGTGAGAATTGGAGACTATTAAAACATAACTCCTACATAAAATTAATTTAAAGATCCATTGTATTTGTGCATATAAAAGTAGGGCTGCCATTTGTGTCCTGGATAAGTCTGTGGTACTTTGAAGGTGTGTGATGGAGATTCTTTCTAATTATGACAGTCAAAAGTGGGTTCCAATGCATGTCATGTTTGATGCAAGAGCTGAAAGGTGGCTGGGAGTCACCTGGTTGAAAGAGAGTAAAAGAGAAAAAGGAACAATTTTGCAAGAAGGCAGAGCATTTGCAGAATCCCTTCAGCCTACAAGATCGCGGAACATTCAGAAGACTCAAGGAAGACCAATAGGACTGAAGGGCAGAGCTGGTGGAGATGAAGCTCCAGAAGCAAAGAAGAGCCAGACCCGACAACAGTTGTCAGTTTTTTTTGCTGCTGTGACTAAAAGTACCCAACCAGAACAACTGTAGAGCAGGAAAGGTTTATGTGAGGGCTCACAGTTTCAGAGGTCTCAATCCCTAACAGCAGACTTCATTCCTTGGGGCTCAAGGTGAGGCTGAACATCATGGCAGAGGACTGTGGTTGAGGGAAGCAGCTCACATAATGATCAGAGAGGAGAGAGAGAGAGATTCCACTACCAGATACAAAATATTACCCCAAAGCCACTCCCCCAATGCCCCATCTCCTCCAGCCACACCCTACCTGCCTTCGGGTACCACTCAATCTCATCAGTGATTAATTCACACTGATTGAGTCAAGGATCTTTGCCTCTTTGTTGCCTCTTGTGTCAACACCTTAAATTCTTACATTTTATTCTTATTACTCTATGATCATCAGACACAACACACACTATCATATATTATCTTTACAATCTTGTCAAAGTTTACAAACTGAAATTATTTTCTTTTTCTTTTTTTCTTTTTTACAAAAATGGCATTTGAATTTGATTCCAGGAGACAGATATTTAATTGAGCTCTTACAGAGATCAGTAGGATATGGTCTATGAGTTTGTTTTCCAGAATATGAGACAGTCCCACATAATAGAGGATTGTCTTGCCTCAAGAAGACTAGGAATGACTCAAAGACATTCGTTTGTGTAAAAGAAAACATGTTAAAAATCATTTCAGTCGAGGACCTCACCTATTTTATAAAAACATATGTTTTGCATGTTTGAAAATACTCTGAATCTTCCAGAAATGCAATTATTATGTAGTTCTTTATTTTGATTGATTTAATTTTCTACCAAACCTTGTACATCTATTCCAAAATTCTTGTTATTGATGGTATTGCTGTTCCTGATCTTTGACTCACACTTGAATCAATCTGTGTTTGTGTCTATTATATTAAGGTGATTCTATGTATTGATGTATATTATTTTATTATAAATGACTTTAATTCTTACCTACATTTAAAGCATTATATTGAGTGGTTAAGTTAATATAAAGAGGAAAACTATTAACAATACATTTCATTTCAGCATGATAAGGCAGCATTTTAAGCATTGATTTTTTTTTTAAAGATTGAAGGTCTGATAGGTTTGAGAATAATTATTCCAGAAGAAGGGATTGTTAGAAGAGTCCAATTTTAAGATGACATTAATAAGAATAAGAATTTAGGATATTGCCTCAGTTACAAACTGAAATTATTTCTAAGCCTGAAGTTTTCAGAGTGTTCTTTTATTCATTAATACAGATTTACTTTGTTCTTATGTGAAGTATTGTAGCATTTTCTAAAACTCTATAAAAAAATACCTATAAGGAGGTGAACTACTTCAAGTGCAACTGTGATCTGGGACTCTTCAAGCTTCATGGAGCAGGAAATTTAACTGTCTTGTTCACCCTCATCTTTTGTACCTGCCAATATGTAGACATTTAGTAGTTCTTTAGTAAATGGTAATTTATTTGAATAAGCAGGAAGGAAATTTAAAAAGATGGATGGATGGATCTACCACATCTCCCTTAAATCCAGGCTTATTTCTGATTTGTTTTGTTTTCCCACTTTCCTTCTGTAAGTTTGTGTGTGTTTGTCTGATGTTCCAGTCACAGGTTTATTTCTTACTGAAAAGACTAAACAACATATACCCATACATACACAGACACACATACAGACACACACATAGACACACACACATCACTAATTCAGAACAAAATTCTTGACTCATATGTTTCCATGGTTAGAATAATTCTGTGAAGATTTTCCAAGCCCGTGCTCTGCAATCATCACCAGCAAAGTACCCTATTTTGGAACATGTGATGTCAGATTTCACAAACTGATTCATATTTCCTAGGCCTAGTGTGAAAGTAGGTGTTTCTATTTGGGAATTACTGCCTCAACAATGAATATTTTGAGAAAAAGCAACACATTTTTTTTCTTTCTTCCAGCACATCTCTTGCTTAGTTAGATACTGGAGAACCAATTACTAGTGTGTTTATCCTAAGTATATTCTTACATGTTTTCTTCACTGTGAAAATGTTTCCAGTCTTTCTGATTATAAATGTTACTCGGTGTGATGTGTGAATCAATCCTATCTGTGCAGACACAGCAGAATGAAAGGTATAATGATGTAGGAGTGAAGTGTCATGAATAATTCATATCTGACAGCAAGCAGCAACGAGTTCTATCAGGCAACGTTGCATGGCAGAGAGGGCCTCAAAGGCTTCTTAAATTCGTCTGCATTCGTTCATTGTGTTTCTGCTTGGGTGGTAGAATCGATCATTTAGAGTAAGCAAAATGACATTCAGTGGCTCTGCTTGCTAACACAGATAGAAAAATATGTAGGTAGCTGTCATTACCAAACATTCATTCAACAATTGTACATTGAGCTCCTGTTTCATTCCTGCAGGGTGTTCAATGTTGGAGTTTCCAAAGATAAAAGGGGAAATCTCAGTCTCCATCTCCATAGAACTTAGCACCATTGGTGGAGGTACATGAAATAATTTTATTTCCCTATGGTGGGTGTTATAAATAGGACCCAGGTTGGCTGAAATGCATTGCCTACCCTTCAAAAAGGAATTGAGGAGAGAAAGAGAATATACTACCTCACAACTGTTCCTAAATTCTTAAAATTAATAAGTAGGACAGCCAGGCTTATCACTTATCCATCGCAGTGAGTTCACTGCAACATGTAGTGAGATGTTTACTAGCCTGTGCCTTTATTTTTATGTAGAAAGCAACTTTTTAGGAAGCTTAAACACAGCTGAGGAGTTTAATTTAGACACTTCATCTTTCTTGTGTCAACGTCCATTGGAAATGAGTTCAAATCAGCCCTTAAAAAAAGAGAATTGATTGACTGCATGGCAATGACCCCCTGTAAATTTGGAAATCAGATTTCCAAACTAAATTATAGCTAGGATTAAAAGGGTTGTTCTGGAGTAAAATTAGTTGGACTTGAATACTGGCTCTGTGGAAAGAGCTTGGACAAGCTTTGAACTTCACTAAGCTCACTAAGTGGAGCTATTGTTTAGAAATGTATCATTAGGTAGTCTAAGAACTTAAATCACAAAAGGTATCTTGCACTGTCCTAACTTTTATAAAGAGAGGATCAACTCAGTTATAATATTAATTTTAATTTAGCAATAATTAAATTTACTTAGTGCACAGGCCTACTTCTACCCAATCACTTGCCAAGTTCTTTAGGCAAGTGGCTGAAGAAATGGCTCTGGCTTGTGGTGACCTCTAATGACTAGTACCTTCTGTCCTGTCTTAATGCAATTTCCTCTTTTGAATCTGGGTAGGCTCCTTAATCAATACATAGTAGCAGGAAAGACAGTGTCAACTTCAGAACTGGACTTTAAGAAGAAGGTCTAGCAGCTTCCACTTTCACACTCAGGCAAACCTCAAACTGTCATTTAAGAAATCCTGTCACCCAACTGGAGACACCAAATAGAGTGAGCAAGAGATCCCAAGACTGCATTATCCCAGAAACAGGCCTAGACATCTCAGTGCCCTGGCAGTCCCACCAGCTGAATATAGGCTCACAGGTAACCACTGACAGGACCAGCAGAACCATCCAGCTGAGCCCAGTCCAATTTGGGAATAGTGATCAAACAAAATATTTTTTATTTGGTTTAATATACTAACTTTTGAGGTGTTTATTTGAGAAATAACAAATAGCTGAACAGTCCCCTACCCATACACTTTTAGATTTCTTCCTTTTCACCCATGCCACTTTGTAAATTCATAAAAGCCTTTGTAAACAGATCTAAAATATAATTCTTAAGTCATTTACAATATTTATGATAGACATTAATTAAAAGATAACTAATTTGGTAAAACCTAAGATGACCAACCCACTTAGCTGAACTTCACATCAGATACAGGTTTATGATCATCTGCTGTAACAGCAGTTTTATAAACATTCAGTCATGGAAAATTGTTCATACACTCACAACTAACCATAACTTGTTGACTCATCATGATTTGGCCTTGTAAAATAGTATGATATGTATTTGCACACATAGAACTCTTATTGTCTATTAACCTCTTTCTCTGTTTGGTTCAGATATTCTTTACAGTTGCAAGAAAAATGTTCACTTAAGAGTTTCTGTTTCAGGCAAAATATGCTTAAAATGTGTGCTGTTTTGAGAATTAAAGTAACAACTTCAAGCTCAAGATGTGAGAATTTCAAATGTTGGATTTTAGCACGCTCTTACAATTCGACTCTTTTTCACATTTCTTTATTAAGTCAGATTTTTAAATTATATTATACCAGTTAAGCAATCCAAAATTTCATCAGTAAAATTTTTTACTGAAAATATATTTGAACAAATCCCAAAGATTATCAAAGGGAGTGACCCTTTGGCCTCCTATGTACCTGAATTGCCTTAGTACAACATAGTTTTAGGCAAAGGTTCCTTAAATTTTCCCTTGAAATGAATCCAAGAATTCCCATGAGACTGTCCCTGCTTTCATATGTATATATGTGTGTATACACACAAACACACATACACACACACCATATATATATATTTATGACATTCATGACTTATGACATTTATGACACATATTAATTAAGAGATAAATATAGGAGATTATATGGGATAGAAATATTTTAATTATTTGACCTGGCAGTTATGGAGGCTGGCTAGTCTAAACTCTGCAGGGTGGACTGACAGGTTGCTGATCCAGGAAATCCTGAGTATCCAGGCTCTCAGCTGAAGGTCATCTGCTGCAGAATTTCTTCTTACTTGGGGAGATCAGTCTTTGTTTTCTTTTTTTTTTTTTTCTTCCTGTTCAGTCCTTAAAACAGATTGGATGGGGCCCACCCACATCATGGAGAGCAATGTACTTTACTCATAGTCCACTGATTTAAATGTTAATTTCATCCAAAATCACTCTCACAAAAACATCCATTTAGTGTTTAACCACATCTCTGGTCCAGCCAGGTTGAAACATAATGTCTAAGCCAATTGAGGGATAGTCTCAGGTGTCAAATTGATGGCGATGAATAATAGTGGTGTTTGTACAGAAGCCAGGGCTTAGAAAAGTGACAAGATCGTTTTCCTACTGGTCTGTGCTCCCGACACCAGTGACCAACATACAGGCCTTCACCCAGGAATCTTGTCCAAGAGAGTCTGGGGAGAAAGCCCAGGCCATGTGCATTACACTCCTCTGATTCTTGCCTTTCCTTGGAGACAAATGCTTGTGAAGGCATAAAAGTTTCAAATTACTTGTTGGCATCATTCAAAAAAAACAAAAGTGGAAATTCTTATGGGGTAACATCAAGCAGGTTTGCATGGGGCAGGAGAACATTCTAACCTGAAATAGCATTCAAATAATATTTCAGAACAACTCTGAAATATTTGTTTCATATTTAAACAATCACAATCCAGGATCTGACTGCATGAGCATCACAGACTTAAAAATGATGTAAAAGATGAGATTGGAAGTAATTTAGCAAACGCAAACACAGTTCCTAAAATTTTCTATTTAGACAGATATTCTTTTTTGTAAGAATACTGTGAAAGTCGGATCATGCTTACCGCTTTCATATTTTTCTTTTATGTGAACTCTTAAAAATGATTCACAGAAATGTAAAAGTCTCACTAGCAAAATTGCCCATCTTGATTAAATTTAGTTACATTATCCTTTTTAACCAGCAAGCCAATAAAACATCATTCGTCATCATTTTACACAATATTAACATATCCATATGCTACCCAAAGATATACCATATCATCTAAAAATTATGCAAACACCCAGAATATTTTTCTCTCATAAACCACAGATATCATGATTTTATAAACATTTTTGATGTCTGTGGTTTTGTTAATCTAAGCTATACTGGGGTTGTGTGAACTAAAAATACTCTTGCCTTCTTAACATCTTTGCTGACTTCTAAATTGCCCTGGTGATGCTCTCAATAACATAACTCAGTCTAGTTTTAAGTCTTAGAAATACAGCAGACAGTCTTCTTTCCTTGCTTTTTAAAGACTTTCCTCTTGCAACTGCAAACTTGGGGAGTTTTCCAAGAGATTTATAATTGATTTTAACCAAGATCTAGGAAACACAAGCATCCTTTTCTGCTTCTCTGATTACTCTCCACTTAGGAACTGAGTTATTTCTTAATAGTCACTTGAATTTTACAACTCTCAAGCTCTAACCTTTAATCATTTATTAAAATTATCCATTCTTGCCACAAGCATGTATTAAATATTTATTCTATAACTGGAGATACTCATTTCCAGTTGTCTTCAAAATACATGTGGCATCAGACTTCTCACCATTGCTACCTGCTAAGCCACTGTCACCCTCACCTGAGCAACTTATCAGTTCTCGCCTAAGAAATTGCATTCTCCTCTCTGATTCCATGCCTATGTCCTTGATCCTGTTCTATCTATTCTTCACAGAGAAGTCAATGAGATCTTGCTAAAAGAGACTAGCTGTCATTTCTCTTCTATGGCCTCTATAGTCTTGCCACTAAACTAAAAATTAAGGCCAAATCCATACTATGATATAGGAGCCCATACATGGTCTTATCCCTCTTCCTCTGAATTTATGTGCAGTGAATTCTGTTCACATTCCCTCTATTCTAGTCTCATTGACTTGCAGTTCTTTTTGCATGATCAGCATGCTCCATCCTCAGGGTTTTCACTCAACCATGAAGCAGACCTCCTTTCTTTAGTGAGTTGTCTAGGCAAGTGACACCTAGTCAGAGATACTGCTTCTAAATATTCTTTCTAAAAAGCATCTTCTTGCTCATTACCATCAACCCCATCAACTGACTCTGTTTATTGTTCTTCTAACCATCTGACATTGTATATTTTCAATTTTTTACCTGTTTTATTTTCGTTTTGGGGGGGAGGTTTTGGTCTTTTCCAGTGAAATGTAAGCTTGATGAGTGGAGGATGTTAGTGTGTGTATACTATTATAACCCCTGGATGTAAAACAGACTGATAGATGGAAACCACTCAAAAATATTTTGAATAATGAATGAGTGATCGTGTAGTTGAAGCTCCATTCTACTACAGCATAAAAGCATGTAAATATTATGAAATTATGAAATGGTATAAGTATTTTTAGACTGTGTGGAAAAATTGCAAGAAGAGATCTATTCTGCTTGCACATGCTGGACAAGACTTCACAAAGAAACATTTATTTTTAAAGATAAACAAAAATTTATTAATCAGGAAATGCTATACATACTAGAGAGAATAACATGGGTCAATGTAGAGACCTAAAAGATATCAAGCGCCTTCACAAAATCATGAGTCATATGGCATGACTGGAACTTTGAGTTGGTTGTGTTGTTGAGAATAGAATTCATTTCTTCTACTTATGAATCAAAGAAAAATTACTTGCACAATGTAGGTTTCTTTTTTAAAATAGAAGAGGACTTATTTTTTATTTTTTTATTTTTCTCAAAAGTTGCATTTTAATACATGTTATCAAACATAACAGAAAAAAACAAATTTTCAGAAGCTGTACACACTGTTCACTGAAAACAATTGTTGAGGCAAATAGAAAAAAAGGACTTCTTATTTTCAAAATTTTTTTAGTTGTTGATGAAACTTTATTTCATTTACTTATTTTACTTATTTGTATGTGGTGCTGAGAATCAAACCCAATGCTTCACACATGCTAGGCAAGCACTCTACAACTGAGCTATGACCCCAGCCCCAATGTAGGTTTCTTATAGCTTATCATCTACACGTTCAAGAAACATGGACCCCATATTTGTCACACGTTATACTAGCCTATACATATATATTTTTATAATAATTGCATCTAATTTTTACTTCCACCTATTATTTTAATATATATGCATATGATGTAATAAAATAAACAGATATAAATGATCAAAGTCAAATATCGGCTCAAACTCTTTAATCTTATCAGGCTGAGTTATGTGCCACATGATATTTTGGTCAATGGAGACCACATATCCCATGGTGGTCCCATAAGCTTATAATGGAGCTGAAAAGTTCCATTGCCCAGAGATATTGTAGCATCCTAACATCATACCCCAATGCATTTCTCATATGTATGTGATGATGTATGTGGAAACAAACCTAGTGTCCTTTCCGTTGTATAAATGATTAGCACATGCAATTAGGCACACTCCGTAACATTTGATAATGATAATAAATGTTTCTGCTACATGTAGTTAGTATACACTTACTATGCTTTTGAGCATTGTTTTAGAGTATATTCCTTCTACTTATAAAAAGTAAAAAAGCAGCAGCCAGTAACTGTACAAATAGCCTCAGGCCACACCTATAGGAGGAGTTCCTGGAGAAGGGATCGCTACCAAAGGAAATGAGAGTGCCGTGCTTGCTATTACCCCTCAAGACCTTCCAAAGGGGCAAGATGTGGGGTTGATATTGACCATCATATGGTGTTTATAGATCCTACAGTGGTGAATAGTGCTGTCCTCCAATGTCCTATTCACTCACCAGTCAGTCACTCACCCACCCAGGCAGAGCTACTTCCATTTCTGCAAGTTCTGTGCATGGCAAGCATCTTGTCAAGGTGTACTATTTGTAATGATTTTGTACCATGTTTTTACTGTACTTTCTCCACTTTTAGATATGCTTAGATACAAACATCATTGTGCTAAAATTGCCCACGGTTATTACCTTCAGTAATGTGCTATACACGTTTGTAATCTAGAAACAATTGGCTATATCACACAGCCAGGGGTGAGGTGGACTGTACCACAAGTAATTGTGATGTCCACACAATGTCAGAGTCACCTAATGATTTATTTCCCAGAATGTATCTCCATCGTTAAGTGATGTATGATTTATATTAGTGCTTGTGCTTGTCCTTCCATACATACATATTGCCATGGTCAAGATCACTATATTCGCTACATTAAATAAAATAATCCTTAATACCAGACATCCATTCCATTAGAATATTCAGATGTCAGGAAATTATAGTCTATGGGCCAAATCTGTTCTGCCACCCATTTTTTCAATTAGATTCTATTGAGACACCATGCCCATTTATGTAGCTACTGTCTATGGCTAACCTAACACTATAGTAGCAGAGAGCAGTCGTCAGATTAGAGACTGTATGGCCCACAAACCTTACAATATTAATTATACGAACACTGACAGAATATCTTCCTGATTCCTCCTCTTGATCAGTATGCTTAAGGTTCTTTAAAAATAGTGACTAGCCTGGGTTGAAGGCCCTTAAGATCTGCACAGCGTTAGTTGTCCCAGGCAAAACCCTGCACGCTGCCCTGCCCCAGTTACTGGAATTTTGCTCCAGGCTCTGCTGCCTGAAGTTGGGTACTGTTGGTAAAGACAGTCCCTTGACCACCAAGGTTGATGATAAGCTTGGATGCACCTGGGTCACAGCAGCAGAGACCTGCACAATCTGGGAGAAAGGTGGCCCAGGCCCACTCCAAGGCTGTTGCTGACACAGGGCAAAATTCCAGTCTGGCTCACAGTGTGTAGGTCTCTGCCTAATGTGAGAGCAGGTGACATTAGGACCTCGGCCAGAGAGCTCTGACTTGGGTATGGGAACTTTGGCTTCTGCCTGGTTATTAGGTCTCACTAGGGAAGGGCCCACTCTGAGCTCCCAGGAATAGTACTATGCTGCGAGCTGTGCCCTGCTCCCCAGCGGTTGGAGTCTGGCTCCAGATGTAGGTGGAGGTTGTGTGGAGGCAGCCAGCTGCCTAGCTAAAGCAGGTATGGCAGTTTAGTCCAGGCATGAACAGCCTGGAGCAGGGTTCATTGGGCTCTGCCCAGCACCTGGTTTCACCATGTCCTGGTCCTAACTTTCAAGTCTAAGGCCTGAGCCTAATTCCTTCTCCCTCCCCCCAGGCAGGAGGTCTCTTGCCAGGCTGCTTTGAGATGGAGGAGGAGGGACGTAGGCAGCTCTTTCCTTCCTGCCCTCTCCAGTGCTTCTTTTCTTATCATTATACTAAAAGCAGGCACTATTGTTTTTGGCCTGATTACCTTAGCTCATGGGAAAGTAGTTTGCTATGTGAATAGCTGTTCAAATTGGCATTTCTGTGGGGAGACAATCACTGGAGGATCTCACTCATCTGCTGCCTTACTCCCAGATGGAATTACTTCCCATGTAAAGAGAGCTCCACTAATTTTACAAATTATGTATCTATATGATTACAAATATATATGTATGTATGTATGTGTGCATAGATGTATGTAAATTTGAAAGTTGTATACATATAAAGCATTAATAAATAAAAGGCATGTTCCTGGATTTCAATTCAGTTCTGCACTAACTAGTTATGTGTGCTGGGATAAATTATTTATGTCCCAGTTCTCTCGTTATAAAATGAGGAACCTAATAGTATATATACTTTATACAATTGTTGTAGGATTCAGCTAGCACATTTGAAGCAGTTATGAAAGGCCTGGTATGTTTCCAATGTAAACACCATCTGGTACAGCGAAGGAACCATGTTTCTGAACATTTTTGATGGGTCCCAATTCCACAAGACATGGCCCAGAATTTTCTCAGTAAGTGGTTGAATTAATAGTGCCCAATATTCCCCTGGCGTTCAAATCCTAATACATTCACTTACTAGGCAGTTGACCTTGGGGAAGATTTTGACCTTTCTAAGCCTCAGACTGGAATAAGAATGCTGATTGCCTAGGAATAAATCAATTAAGACAATTAAATACATGCCTTGCCTTGTGATCTTACCGATTATTATTCTCCCTACTCAAAAATGTGTTATAGTTTACCTAGAACTAAGGGAGAGCCACCGCCCACAGAGTCCAGAATTTCCCAAATAAATGAGACACACTAACATACCAACAAAGCTCATGGGGCCCTGTCGTGATTTTCCTACAGTCTTGACACAGCCATGTGGGTCTCATGTCCATGGTTTCTGATCATGCCTTCTTTTTTCTCCATCCCACTATCTATTTTTGCCAGCATATCTTTTCAATCTTCCCTAGAAGGAGAATTCTATTTGGAATTCCTCAGGAACCTTCTCTTCTCAGGATCCTCATTCTTCATTGTCACCACAGGAAGAAAAAAAATAGTACTCTAAATGCTGCTAAGTCAAGAATGACACATACTGAGAAACGACCATTGGATTCGCTCAAAGAGAAGCCATTAGGGGCTGCAGTTGTAGCTCAGTGGTAGAGCACTTTCCTCACACATGTGAGGTACTGGGTTTGATCCTCAGCACCACATAAAATAAATACATAAAGATATTGTGTCCATCTACAACTAAAAAAATTTTTTAAAAATAAAAACAAAGAGAGAGAAGCCATTGGTGGCCTTGATGATGACCAGATGCCATTGGTAGCCTTAATGAAACCCTTAGAATACAAGGACAAGTATGAGAAGCCAGTGGGATCGAAAGAGGCAGCAGAAGGGGAAAAAATGGACATTTTTTAGAGGATTAACTGAATGATAAGTGTTAAGTGTCCCTCAGTGATCTACACATGTGCACAGTTGATGCTATGTGGCCAGTGATCTTCTTTGTACTTGGAATGACATTTGTAAAGCCACACATCCCAGCATCTGTCATGGTGAACAGTCTGTACTGAATTTTCAGTTGCTGTAAATCTTAAAGAAACTTCCAGAAAAAGAGCTTGTTTTGTTCATATCTTCTTTAAGAGTTTTGTGTACTTAATATTCAAAACCTAAATGCCTTCCCTCTGCTTCAGATTCATCCTAACCTTCATGTGCCAGCTTCTAGGGTTTGGGCCAATTCTATTTGACAGTTTGATAGCACAAAAGAATGGGTGGGGGGAACATTTGTTGGAAAGTGGTCCTTGTCATTGGAGTGAGGGTCTCATACAGAAATGCTATCTGTTGACCTTGCTTGCACTATTCTAAAATCTGAATTCTTCTCTTAACTTTTATTTCGCATTTTGTTGGCTACACTCCTAGGAACTCTGTCCTCAAAATTGCTGTCGGATTTTCTATAGGGAAGGAAGAATTATGTTGACCTTATAATCAAGTTAATTTTATATCCTCTATTTCAACCTAAAGGATGTATGTCCCATAACCCACTGGCATTCATGCTGACAACCTATACATTGTTCCAGGATTGAAAGCAATTTGATCGGAAATAACCTCAGCAGTGCACTCCAAATATCATGCTATAAAATAGAACAGAAAGAAGAAAATGAAAACTGTGTCTCTCTGTCTCTCTGTCCCTATCTCTGTCTCTGTCTCCCTCTCTCCCTCTCTATCTCTCACACACACATACAAAGAAAACACACAACCCATGCTAAATTTGTCCTTTCTGGTTTTTATTTGGCTCTGATTTGAAGTTAACAAGCATCCACCATAAATATTGAGAACTTTATGGTACTATTTTTTCTCCTCTGTATCTCAAGCCACAAGTGCCTCTGAGCAGCCTGTCTTTATGCATAAACTGTAGTTTGTAAAAGCTTCAAGCTCATTGGAAATGGAAGTAGTGTTTGGTGAGATGGGAAGAAGGGATGCGTTTTAAACTAATAAATAATCATCATCTGTGCCGACTTGGAAAATAGCTTTCTTGTTGAATAATATTTCAATACATAATATCTTGAAATGAGACTGCCATTACTAATTTAAGTGTGGCTTGCCATATAAATCCTGCAAATATGTACATACATGAGGCCTAAATTACTCTCTGGGGCTGCCTTTTCCTACTTCAATTGCTTTAAGGATAAACCTATTCAGGTGACATTAGAGCCAGTTAGGAGAGGGATAATGACCCTAACAGAGCATAAGCCACTTGGTGAGTTAGACCCTGTGTCAGGCTCATGAACAAATGCTCCCAGCCATATTCTACCTTCATAGGCCAGTTTTCTTAGTGACTGGTGAAGACCCAGAATTAAGATGAGGTCAGATTCCTCCCAACTATAACCCACACCACATGGGAGGCAGGTTTATAGTCTCATCTACTGTGTCACTGTATCTGAATTTCAATCAGGAGGAGCAAATCTCTCAGAATCCTTGTGTATGCCAGTGGTGTTGTCCTGACCTTTGAATTACAAATAGATACTGGGAAGGAAGTCCCAGGAGCAGGCAATGTCCATTAAATAACAATTATGAGAAGCTGTTTGCCTTTTGGAATGGCTTTTCCCATAATGAGAAAATGGCCAAGCTGGGAAGCTGGGGAGTGGGAGGGCTCCTATTGCAGTTTCTAATTCTGAATTATTCATTTATCATATGGAGAGAAATCCTCAAGCCAGGCCAGGGAGAGAAAGTCAAGGAGGCCCAGGGGCTTTACTTAAGGCCAAGGTTTATATAGAAAGGACTGTGGAGACCTTGCTAAGAATCTAGAAGAATTAGACTAAAAGTATGGCTTCTTTTCTCCATGAGAATTCACATCATTTGTGTAGGACACAGTGTGGCTTTTGTTGTCTGTGTCACCTATGTAAATTCAGTTTCACAAGAGGTTTGGCCTTAGAAACTTTAGTTTTTCTAATATTTATAATTTATTTTTGGAGCTGGCTAGAAAGTATTGCATGCACTATTTTGCATAGGTTTTTTTTTTATGTTAATAATTCTTAACCCAAATATGGTGGCACAAACCAATAATTCCAACTGCTCCAGAGGCTGAGGCAGGAGGATCACAAGTTTGAACCCAGACTAGGCAACTTAGCAAGACTCTGTCTCAAAGTAAAATAAAAATAGCTGGAGATGTAGCTCAGTGGTAGGCACTTGCCCAGCCTACGCAAAACCATGTGTTCAATCCCCAGGGCAACCACAAAAGGAGTACTTATATTGAACTATATAAAATGGCTGGAATTCTGGCATATTTTAAATTTAAACCAAGAAATTATAAGTTTTTTTTTTCTAACAGTTCCCATCCTTAGAATGCATTGTACCATGGGATGTAAGACTCTGGACTTTGAAGTTAGACAGTCTGGAATTGAATGTCAACCTAATAGGTTATGTAGCATATTATTCAATCGTTTTGGTTCCATTCCTCATCTGCCAAACAGGAATAATAATACCTAACCCATAGGGATAGGGAGGAGACAAAATGAGAAAACAGGTTTAATGGTTGCCCAAGCACCAGGAACATGGCAAGTCCCCAATAAATGGTTCTATATTTATTATTCAGCTTTTGCTGCAACAACAAACAACCCTCAAATCCCAGTGGCTTACAAAAGCAAGTGTCTACCTTATTATTCATATTTTTATGATGACTACTGCTCCTCTGTGATCTTGCCAGGATCTGCTTGGCTCTGCTTAGCTCAGCTGGATCCCATGTGATTTCTTTGAATGAACAGCTATTGTGTAGGGCATGCAGCTGCCATAATGGAGAGCAGAAACTTGAGGAGGGGGCAAAACCTCAGATGATTCAAGTGTCTGCTCAGAACCAGAGTGTTTCCAGTTCCTACCTACCAGTGATCAGAAAGACATGTGGACAATCCCAGGTCACGGAAACAGGAGCAAATGCATGTCTTGTGGGGTGCAGTAAACAGGAAAAATAATTCAATATACATACTAGTAATTTACTATTATTAAGTGATAGCCAGGGACTTATAAAATATCAATTTGTTTTCACTTTGGGTGGTAATTAGGAATTAAGATGCTTTGCACTCCAATCCATTTCAATATCTGTAATCTTCACTCTATAATTATTGACCAATGATAGTTGTGGGGTCTATTTAATTGTATTCATAATAATAATTATCATAATAATGAAACATTACTTATGGTAGAGTGAAAAGGCTATTCTGTTTATAAATATGCTCATTTGATATGTACTCTTTTTAAAGTGGTACTTTTAAAAGTGGAGAAGGGAAAATTCAGATTATCTTTCTTGAGTTGGTGGGAATTCTTATTCCTGAAAAAATGGTTCTGCATTGAAATAAGTGAATTGGATTATTTGACCATTTACCTTCCCTCCCTGAAAGCTGCCACCTCATCAGTCAGAATTTCCTTAACTAATGGCAATAGCTCATATCAGCTGAGCAATTATAATGTAACAGACACCAAGCTGAGCATTTTATAAGAGGGTTACCCCCTTTCTTGAAATATACTTTATGAAACATTCCCTAAAATATCGCCAATTTACAGATGAGAAAATTGAGGCTTGAGAAGGCTAAGTGGCTTACCCAAAGTCACACAATTAGGAAAAGACTGGATAAAGCAGTTGGATTCAGGGCTTTCATGCTGTGCACACAGCGAATTATAGGATATAGAATATTCTTTGAAAATATAGAATAATCCTGACAGTCAAAATGCATTAGCTGCTCACTATGGGTAAGGCATAATTCCCATCAGTAACTCCTTTAATCTCTGAGCTTATAAAATGGGTGCAACCTTAATACCTATTTTTGAGGTCCAGAGAGTAAGTAACTCGGTAAAGCTGCACAGCTGGGTAATTGGTGCAAGGTAGCTCTGAAATGTGGTTTTCTGCTGTTGGAGATGGCACTCTTAGGTTCTATGCACTCTTGACTCTGTAAAATAGATAAATGATTGATGATAGATAAAGATAGATAGATAGATGATTGATAGATAGATAGATAGATAGATAGATAGATAGATAGATAGATAGATAGATAGATAGATAGGAAATCTTAATCTGGAAATGCCCACTCTCATCTTACATCTGACAGCCCACCTGTACATTCTCCAGACTGACCATAATTTCAAACCTACCTCACATGCAAAGGTTTTAAAGATGAGCTTATGTCCAAATTATTTTCTCTCTTTGCCTCCCAAGACCTTTCCCTCCGGTCACCATAACAACCCACAACCTGCAATACACAGTTGGAATCTTTATCGAGAGAGGCAGAAGGGAGAAGTTTTAGATATATCTCTTCAGGGGTCCTCTCTGACATCTTTATCTCCTCCTGGTGAACTTTGGGCATCCTGTGATCTAGGACACTGCCAATTAGGCTGTAAACTGTGCAGCTGTCACTGTGCACTCCTGGCTCCTGGGAGCCCCATAAGAATTCTTGCATTCATGTGCATGCTTTCCCAACTCCCAGCATCCCAAAGTCAAAAGAGGAAAAGCATCTAAGTTACACTTAAAAATTATGTAGAATAAATAGGAAGAAACATGCCCCTCTCTTCTAGCACAAAGGAACTACAGATTGCTGCGAATAAAAAGGGGAAATGGTACGCTGGTTAGGGTCCAACCTGTATCTCTATGTAATGGACAGACAAGCCTCTTCACTTCTCTAGTTTCTTTTCTGTTTCTTCATCTGGTATTGGCAGTGATCATAAATCTGGCCTGTGTGACAGTATTATGTGAGGAGGTCATAGCAAATAATATAAGAAACCCTATATATAAATCATGTGCATTGTGCTCCAGGAAGGAATTGTAACTTGCTCTACACAAGATATATTAATACCTAAACTACACAGAATGTCTCATTCTTGAGACAGGAAGACTTAAGGCAGACACATTCCATGTAATTTCATGTCACATACTCTTGTTTATCTCTGTATCCATAATTCTCAGCAATACTGGATTCAGAAACTGAGTTTCCTATTCTGATAAAATGTATGTGAAGCCTGGTTCCTCAACAGAGCATGCAAGTGGATTGTCACACCCTCTGTGATTTGCTATATTTTTCCCAAAGATTTCTCAGTCCCTGTTTTCAGTTCTGCTCCTCAGCTAATAGGACTTCTTGATTGAAGCAATAATCTAATTTACATTATGATGGTGCAGAAATATGACTGAGCTAATACTAGTTTGAGTAAAGTGCAAAATTGCCATTCTTGTGACAAGAATTAATTCTTGGGGGCTTTATTTCAAAACAGTAGCACATCAGATCAATTATTTTTAAGTCAGTACTTACAATGCTTCAGGTGTGTGATGTCAGCTACTCCACAAAACCCTCTGTCACTGCATCTTGGTAGCACATCCTTCAATAACATGAAATTTCACATCTGTTCTAATAGGTGAAAAGAGAAAGTATGTAGCTTTGAGAGATTTGCCCAGAGAAATTGCACCCCAGGTTGTCCCAGATGACCACAGCGCTCAAGTCACTGCTTTTATACAAATGCTTAGAAATGGCTGTGATGTCTTCTCTATCCAGAATATCTTATCTTCCTATGTACAATTTTTGTCTCTTAAAATTTTAAAACCCCATCCATTACATCCCTGCACTAAGTTGCAAAGAATGAAATGCTTAAAGGAGATGTCAAATGCATCAACTGAAACATTGCCGCAGGTTTCTTGTCTCTGGAAACTTTTGCACACAGATCAGAGCAGGCCCTTTAATGAGACACACAGATGACTGACAGCATCCCTTGGAGCTGACCCAGCCCTGTTGGCATGTCTGGAATCAGAATAGCAAATTCATTCATCTGTGTATTTCCTTGTGGCTTCACAAATGAGCTGATGCTGGATGCTAGACACTGGTTATTTCATCTGTGAGAATCCAAAGGTAATTAAAGTGTTCACAGAGGAAAAGAATACATGTTTGTCACCCTGATTCCGTCACCATTGCATTCACACCATGGGGCTTTTAAGACAGATGTTGGAACATGCTGTTATCACTTATTGGAAGTAAATCATTAACAGTGAAACTTGGAAAATAAAGTTTGAGATCAAGGGTTTTTTTTCTTAAATAAATAGCAAAAGATTCAAGGATAGTCTATTGCTATTGCTGCAATTCATTCACGTTCTGATATGCTTTCTTAAAGAACAGGGTGAAGGATGAAGTTAGAGGTATTTGATAAGCACAGTTTTAACTTTTCTATCACAGAGCCCCTTCTTTCTTTCCCCTATTCATTTATTGCTTTGCATAATACCTAAAGGACCCTACTAGGTACCAGGTTGACAGAGACTGAACAGCTTAGCGAATGAAACCAGTTCCATGGGTTTTATTTTGTGTTGAGAGACATAGAAAATAGAATAATTGAAATTATATATATTTAATCTCCACTATATAATATCATTATGAAGATAAGTGATTTATGGAAAATAAATCAGGTGAGAGGAGATGAATAAGCTGGGGTTGATGAGCTATTTAAAATGGGACAGCTTGGGATGGCTTTCTGCAGAGGTGACATTTCTACACATTGGATGTAGTAAGAGAACAAGCCACCTGAGGATATGGGAAAAGAGATTTCCAGGCTGGGAGATAGGTAGGAGAGATACAAATAGAAAATCCCAGAGGTAGAACTTATTGACATTCCAGAGAAACAAAGGCCAGCATACATTCAGCAGAGACAGTGGGAAGAAACATCTAGAATATGAGAATAGGAGGAAAGCAATTTCAATCTCTTTGAGAATGGGTAGTTGGTGGGGGATTTTGAGTGAGGATAAATAAGACCCATATGTGATTTAATGAATAATTTTAATGTTGGCATGTAAGAGCATCACACTTATGAATGGCTATTTGCATGTGTGCACTAAACGTGTGGAGAGGCGGAGCAGCCTTGCTTTAGGAAACCTCATTGGGTATATTCAAAAGAGAAGAGAGAATATGGTCGATGGAAAGACTTTTTTTTTTCTGGCCCAATTTAGTGTTTGTGAAGCTGTGTTTAAAATCTACTTATAGTCCAAGAAAAAAAGAATAAAGCAATTCACCAAATAGCACTACATTTGTATACCCACAATTCTACAACTTAATGAAAATGAGATTTCTAAAAGGAAATAGACACAGCGTAAATATCAATAAGCTCATTAACTTGTGACGACGGACAGGGTACACACGTGATTGAAAATATAATTTAAACTTCGGTTGTCTGACCTTGTCTAATGCCTTGAGAACCAGGGCTAATTCAACCAATTTCACATTACTTTTCTCTTGTTCAACTTCCCGTCCATGAAACTAAGGCTTGATTTCTTTTTCCAAAGATTCTAATTTCACCAAGATTACTCTGGAATGCCTCTAATGACTCCCTTCACTTTTACTTCTGTTCAATGCCAGTAGCAGCATGAGCCACCAAATCATTATGAAGTTGAATGAAATAGAGTCATCTATCTATCGGAGCGACGTAAAAATAAACAGTCGAAATTGCCTGTCAGTCTCAGGAGGGACATGAAGAGTCAGTTAAAGATATCTTCCCTTTTAATAAGAAATTTTATTACTTTGGGGGTATGTTGTGTTCCCAGCCCTAGAGTCAGCCAGCTGCCATATCACCTTTGTTATTATCTGAGTCTGTAGTTCTGGTGATACAGGGTGTCCTTACACACAAGAATGATAATAAGAACTTTCAGGTGTGGCTGAAACAAAGCATCGTGGCAGAATTTTGAGTTACCTGTTGCTCTTTCTCTGTTTCATTCTCTCTAAATTGTCCTGATATTGCAATATTGGATTAAATTCCTGAGATTATGAACTCCGTGTGCTTTTCTCTCTTGGATAAAATACACAGAAGAGGAAAGCAATTATTGAAAAAGGAGTAATGCAACTGTGTTCTCAAAGACTGACACGCTGACCAAAGTGAGATAAACTGACTTTAAAGAAGGAAAATGGAAACTGTTAGCTAATTATGTCTGATTCCAGTCTTACCTACAACAGAATCATTGCTTGTAAATTCCAGATGAAATTGCAATGCTATCTATTGTGTTGCTTCCCATGTTCCATTATGCTTCTATAAAGTGCATAGAAAGGGAAATTCTTGATGAGAAACAAGCACATTAGATAAATTAGAATAATTTTTTTTTTAAAGTTTGGATTTAGGGGAAAAAAATGTTCTGAGAGGGAAGACTAGCCAATTGCTAATTGGGGACATACTGGAGAATGCAACCCTGAGTAATCTTCTGAGATCTAAAAGGTGTGTCAGCCTACTTGAACTTGAAGTAGCTTTGGCTTCCTCTGTTTTTTTGGGTTTTTTTGTTTTTTTTTGTACTGGAGATTGAACTCAGGAGCACTCGAACACTGAGCCACATCCCCAGCCCTGTTTTGTGTTTTATGTAGAGACAGGGTCTCACTGAGTTGCTTAGTGCCTCGCCGTTGCTGAGGCTGGCTTTGAACTCGTGATTCTCCTGTCTCAGCCTCCCTCAGTGCTGGGATTACAGGCTTGCGCCACCGCGCCCGGCTGGCTTCCTCTGTTTTGAGTACACTGCTTGCTCACATTTTTGTTCCACTTTACCCAACACATCGCAGCAGCAGAAGAGTAGGATTAAGGAAAATGATAAACTGTACCTCAAATGGCAGGGGGCAGTGGGAGGGTCTGGCTACCTCTAAAAGCTGTAAATTAGAAAGACATATTTTCAAAAGGAACTGTGGATAAGTGGCATGTATTACATGCACACAATTCCCTTTAGTGTTTCTGGAAAGAGCCAGAGTATGAATGAGGAATGCTGGCACTGAATGCTACCAGGACTTCAAAAAGAAACTGGCCTTGCTTTATGTGACTCTATTCATTTGCTAATATGAAAACAACCCTTCTTCTGTTAACAGGTACTTCCTTTGAATGTCTCCTTAATTAGCCAAATACATATACATATCTGATTGGGGGTAGCATAATCTCCCCCAAGGCTGGCCCTCACTGGCAAGTCCTCTTCTTCATGCGGCCAGTCAGCATATATTCAGACATTGTATATTAGCGATGTGAGCCAGAGGCAAGCCCACTGCTCTTCAGCTCTGGCCAGCTTTTGATTTGTTTCTAGCTATTCAATGTGGAAGCAGATCCTTGGAACTCTACAATGGGTTCTGCTCTTGAGCCTGAGCACCAAAACCACAAGGGTTGGGGACTCAAATCAATCCATCTATGGATTTTTTTTTTCAGAGCCTCAGGAATTCTTGACAATTTCTTCAATTCTGATTTGAAAATAAAACTTCCTTGTTTTGGAGATTTCTATGAGAAGGGGAGTCCATACACTTCTGCTTTCCTGTTTTTACTCACTATTGCTAGTGTGAAAATCTCAAGTCCAACAGGAATGAGGCCGGTGCTAGGAATTGAATACATTCTATTTGTAAAGAGAAGAGACCTCATGCATGCTCATGCATGTCCCCATGTAAACAGAGCTCCAGATGGAGGAAGCCCCCTGTCATCGATGTGGACATCAGGAATCCACAGCACAACCTGGGTTCTCTCTGCTGGTATTAATGCCCTGGACTCAGCTTGAGAACTTAATAAAATAAATGCCCTCCCTACATCATACTCATGAGAGAAAAATAGTGGATGGGCTTCATTTCAGAAAGTATCCGAAAGGCTTAGATAATAAAGAACTACTTGATTTTCCATGCATAAAATGTGTCAGCAAATTTATACTTGAATTCCTGCTTGCTGCTGGGTTTTTTCTTTTATAATTATAGATTTTGAGAATGATTTTTTGTTTGCTTTGGGGGGGATTTTGTACTGTTTATTTTTTTATGTTATTATTAGTGCATTTACATAATTACAGGATTCAATTTGACATATTCATAAATGCATATAATTTGCTCCATTTTCATCCTCAGTTCTACCCTCTTCCCTCCACTCCTCGCTCCCCCTGATTCCTTTCCTCTACTCTACTGGTCTTCCTTCTATTAATTAATTATTTAATTAGTGCATTATGGTTAAACATGAAACTGGAATTCATTATGATATATTCATACATAGCACAATTTGGTCCGTTTCATTCCACAGCCCCTCCTCTTTCCTGTGTCTATTTCCTCCCCAGGTTGTCTTCTTTTTCTACAAGTCACTGTTCTCCCTTCTATTTTCATGAGATCCCCTTTCTTAAAATCTCCTATTTCTCTCCAGCTTCTGCATATAAAAGACAACATTCCACTGTTGACTCTCTCAATCTGACTTATTTCATTTAGCATGATGATCTCTAGTTCCATCATTTATCCAAAAATGACATAATTGCATTCACCTTCATGTCCTTCATAGGCAAAATTCCATTATTGTATATTTATCACATTTTCAAAAAAAGAAAACCATTTTTAAATGAACAGTGCTAAAAGGGAATATTTCAATTTGAAAACCAAACTATTTTGCCTCTAATTTTTTTCTTTTGATTTGAAACTAATTATATACTAGCTACATTGGTTTAGTTCACTCTAGCTGCTACAACAAACAAATCTCAAGATGTTTGATGGGTGGAATTCTTCAGTATTTTTCTACCTCCATGAGGATCACAGCAGGTGGCCCTGATTGACAGCTTACTCTCTTGAAAACGGTGATTCTCAGCTCCAGGTTGTTTTCACTGTTTTTCTTCCAATGTGGCCATGTTTGTATCAGGTTGATGGACCATGGGAAGGAAGGCATCAAGAGCCAATGCTGAGAGTAAGGCACGTGACTCTGAACTTGCATTGCCTAGAACTCAATTGTATGTTCATACCTAACTAGAAGGATGTAGGGAAACAGACTAGCTGTATATTCAGAGAGAAAAGGAAATAAGAGTGGAGAGTAGAAAGCCAGTGTCTGACACTAAAGCTCTGTGAATAATTGGTATTATTCCAATTTGACACATATTTGCACACATTTTTCTCATTTCCCTAAATGTGCAATCTTCATCAACTTTTTTGTGTATAAAGATCTGTATGAAACTAAATTCCCTGTGGGTAAAAATCAAGAATAACGAACCCATGAATTTAGCTACAGAAGAGGAGAAGAGGAGGAAGAGGAGGAAGGAACAAAGGAAGGAAGGAAGAACAGACTTTCTATTTGCCTCATGGAATGCTCAAGATTTGAATTAATTAATTAATTAATTAATTAATTAATTTAGTTGAAACCAAACTGAGGCTAAGAAGATGTCCCCTACCTTAGTATAAGAACATTGCTGAGACTGTCTGTTCAGACTAATTAAAGCACTATACTTGAGCAAGACAGAGATACCAGCAACTTGACCCCATGGAAACATCCACAAGGAAAACAAGGTGCAACTTAAGCTTTAGCACATGCACTGGAGTGATTATCCTCATTTGGCTGTCTGGTTCCATCACAGTCCAAATTATGCTGCTTAGGAAGACATGAGAGTTAGATCGAAGATGGGTCATCACCAGGAATCTGTACCACAATTACTTATATATTTCTTACTCCATAGCTGTAACAGGGAAATGGTACTCTGTGGCAGGACGTCAGGATATTTCATAAACACATCTAATTACTGGGTCATATAATAGCTTTTAGAAGAAGCTTTTACTAGTCTCCTGAAGGACTGTTGTGATGGTTTACATATGACATTATGCTGACCTGGAGCACGCTGTTGATCTGCTGGACCAAAGCCCTGCTGAAATGCTCTCCAGAATAGGAAGGCTGTGCTCTTCATCCTAATCATGAAGTCCAAACAAGTGGATGGATTTTGCTCAATGAGGAAAGTCAGGCACTACCTATATTACGGCTTATAAACAGCATTTATTTTAATTGATCATATCCAATAATACTAATAGCAAGTTTTCTTACAACCTTGAAAAACATTTAGAGTATGGATAAACATAATTATTCTTGTGGTTTAGATATTGGTGTTCCCCAAAAGCTGGTGTGTGTGACAATGGAAGAAAGTTTGGAGGAGAAATGATTGGGTTATGCGAGTTTAAAAATTGATCCCCTGATAGGGATCAATTGGATGGGAACTGTAGGTTGTTGGTAGGGTGTGGCTGGAGGAGATGGGTCACTGGGGGCATGCCTTGGGGGTTTGTATTTTGTCCTTGTAGAGCAGAGCTCTCTCTGCACTGCTTGGTGGTCATGTCCTGACCTGTTTTCCTCCACCGCACTTTTCCAACACGATGCTCTGCCTCACCTAGAGCCCCAAGGAATGGAGCTAGCAGTTCATGGACTAAGATCTCTGAAAATGTGAGCCCCCAAATAAACGTTTCCCTTATAATTGCTCTTGTCAGATCTTTTGGTCACAAGAGCAAAAACATGACTGAAATAATTATAAATGTTTATTGTTGTTTTTTCAGTTTATATTTACTGAAGAAATAGCAGGAAAAGCCCCTATGAGCAGGGGGCATGTGTGTTTTGTGTATTATTACACACTTCCAGTGTCTGAACCAGTGCCCAGACCAAGATGCATGCTGAGCATATAAAGTGATTTATGCTGGACTCCTATAACAAGCCAATGGAGACGATGGGATGGCTGCCTGTATATATTGTTTAAAAGCCCCTAATTAGTGAGTTACAATACAGATTGATATTTGAATGATATGGAATTGCTACTTCTAGGGTTAATGGGACAGGAGAGGGTCTGATAAAAATTGCTTTAAAATCACTTTCAATGCTAAAAAAGAATGCCATGATCATTGTCATAAACTTGCAGATTTGAATATTACTGAAATATTAAAAGAATGACTCTGGATTTCTCTACTTGCCATAGGGTCTTTCTATTAAGATTAACAAAATGAAGCTTTCAAACTTAATTGGATAATTGGTTTGTCATTGGCTGACTGATGAGTTGCTTTTTTTCAATGACCTGGGCAGGTCATCTAATCATAGCAAAAAGGTCTATCTAAATTAAAACATCAATGTCAATTAAAAATTCAATTAATATGTGTATCAGCCTGTAGATTTTATGTAAAAATGTATGATACAACCAGATTATAATTTTATAAGCTATAACTACTTTTAGAGCATAGCAGGATGGCTTATGAAATAAGTGCATATGGTAAATTTAGAGCTTTTGATAGACTTTGAAGCACAGTTTTATTATTTGTTTCACATTATTGTAGAGGTTTATAGCTGAGTTGTGTTTTCACGTTACCTGTTCCATTATCCCATGATTTATGGCATGTTTCATGATATGGCATCTCCAACTTACCATAGTATTCGATAGAGACACGCTGATTTACAATGAACTTTCAGAAAAGTTCCAAGTGTATATTGTAAAAATCAGTGACCATGAGTTCTGTTGACACACTGTCATCTCCTAACTGCTTACCTCTAATGCTATGATGAGAAGAAATGTCACTTCATCAGAAGCAGCACCATGGCAATGGGTGACACCTGCTAGGGTGTGAGAGACAGAAGGTAGACCTCCTATAAAATTGCCATCTCTGACCTACATTAAAACACATTTAAAAAACAAAGCAAAAAAAAAATGTGTGTATGTTAGTGACTCCTTTATTGACAAGCATCCATGTAGTTTGATTAAATACCTTGTTTTCATTGCACTCATCGTAGTGGAGTTGTTACTTCACTGGAAGAAAATCATCAATGTCTTCTTGGTCCTCAAAATATAAAAGGCAGGTGAATTAGAATGCATTTGATCCAATAAGCCAACCTAACAGGTAAACTGGCATCATTGGTTCACAACACTGGTCAGGTTTCAGGGTCAGTTTTATCAGTGTCCTCAATGATGTCATGAAGGACTTGGCAGCTTGTCACTCTGCTCAGCCCTTCACATTGTCAGTTTCTGACTAATTCTGCTTCCTCATAACAGCAAAGTGGCTGCAGTAGTTCCAGTCTTTATTGTCATACTCTGCACTACTTGTGAGTAAGAGTCAGTGTCTGCCCTAGTATTCCAACAGATTTGCCTTTTGTGGCTGCCTTAAGTTGCAGGACCACTCCTGAACTCATAGCTATGGCTGAATAGGTAAGGATAAGGGCTCCACTCCTATGGCATGAGTGGGCTCAGCTTTCCATGAGGTTCATGCCTACATACTCCCTCAAGAAAACGTAGAAACTTATGGGAAAGAAAATGGGGGGGAAAAGGGTGGGGAAGCAGCCCAAAGATTATGTACTTTATCACATAAGGGCTGACCTTGAAGGAAGATCACATGGAGGTAGAATACTCTGCAGCTAGACTCCCTCTGTCTGAACACCACTTCCTTCTCTCACTAGCAGCATAATTGTGGCCAAGTTAAACTTGCTGTATCTCGGAACCTCAGCCTTCTAATCAATAGAAGAGGAGTAATAACAGTTTATAAAACTAATATGAAAACAAAATGTAAAGAAATATGTGGAAAATTCAGAATAGTGCCGGTTATATTGTAAACACTACGCAACCCTTAGCTAATATTATCTTTGATGACCTCAGTGCATAATTAACTTCCCTAGATGCCTTTATTTTTACACATGCAAAGTGGGATTTGAATGCTAGGATGATATCATGGAGAAGTTCCCAAACTACTAGCAGTTTGCATTCTTATAACTTATTATTAGCAATTGAAAATGTAGAATGTGTCATTTCTTCCTTTAGAGAAAGCCTCACAGTTAAACGGAAAGTAATTTGCCCTATCATGCAGTGCTAAACACATTAGCCTCAATATCCTGATATTATCATTTGCTGACTTTATAATTAGATTGAGCTTCTATATTTATTCCATTAAAATAATATTGCAAAATTTTGTGTTTTGTTTTTATCTTACTTTTTAAATCAGAAAGGAAAGCAGGCTCTACTCTATTGTTCAATTTAATTCCCTTAAACCCACATTTTGTTCTTGTAAAACACTTTGGTGCAAGCATTTCCAGGCCAGGTATGGAAATCAGACATGATGATGGAGAAGGATAGCAGTCAATCTTTAGAATCTCCTTTTTTTAATGAACGTTTCACTGAAAAAAAAAAAAATCCTCCCTGGTTTTGCTGATGTTTTACACAATTTTCTTTGATTACAAATGAGATGTTGGTTGGAGGGAAATGAATGTGTGGAAGAGTTGTTTTCATTAAGAATAGGTAGATCCACATTCAAAAGAAGAGCTGA
Organism: Geosciurus inauris; assembly: GCA_004024805.1. NCBI lineage: Eukaryota > Metazoa > Chordata > Mammalia > Rodentia > Sciuridae > Geosciurus > Geosciurus inauris. Next base: position 6,066 of record PVHX01000789.1, on the reverse strand, counting down.
GCAGGAGAAGGCTTTGGAAAGGCTGAAGAGATGAGGTCAGGGACTCTAATGAGTCAACAACTTCTGTTTATCTTCCAACCCTTTGCCTCCAAATAACAGCTTTGTTCTCCCAGTCTAGCTTTATGCATATGATACTGGACACATGGCTGCAATCCCCTTTTCCTGGTCCTCACATTCCATGGTGGAGGAGAAAAGATCTCCCTCCTTACAATTCCAGGTGAGAAAACTCCAGAGAATGAGTCTATCGGACCAGACTTAATCATATGCAGAACCTTATGGCTGCATTAATGGAGAAAGGATGCTGAGCTTCAGAAAACAGTCACGAGAGCTAGGAACTTGCTAGTGGGAAGACAGAGAGATTTTTCCTTAATTTGTCAATTTTCCGAGGCAATAAGCCAACTGTGAATTTAGGCAGAGCTGAACCACCTTTTCATAAAGATGAAATGGTGGAAATTGATCCTCCACAGCTCTGAGGAATGCAGCTATACCTGAATAGGGCCAGAGACCTTACCGAAGGACCTTCCATAAGGAGCACCCACCAGTATCCCTGTCATGAGCTCACTCTCAGCAATGCCTTTGAGATGCAGAGAGCAGGCTGTACCCAACAGAAAGCATTCTCCTATAGTTCCTTGGCACTTTCCTGAATTCTGCCCTAAGGATAGAAGCCAGGGAATGTAGAGACTGCAGCATGAGGTGTTCATTTGTTTATGAGGTGCATATAATTGCCAATTAGTTTGGCACTTAGATGCATGTCTTAACATTTAGCTTATGAAAGATAAATAAATTAGCTTTGCAAGAACCATAACTATGGCATTTTCTTACTTGTCAAAATGCTCTTTTTGCATTCAAAAATAAATAAATGAATGAAGTTGGAGTTCTGGACCAGATGTCACCTAGGTCATGAGGCAACTGGAAGATGAAGGTATGGTTCCTTTACAAGGAGGGGGCCTACATTTCTGCACTAGCCTTATCTTGCATTTGACCACAAGATTGTCCACTAAGAGGTGGAATCCATTGCTGGATCCATATCACAAATATCCACACCTTATCCAGCTTTAGGGTATGAATGAAACCACAGCAGTAAGTAATGAAATTGTACTGTTTGGTTGAGGTCTTTGATAACTATCAATCAATAAAAAACCTTCATATCTATAGTAATGTGCTAGATGCTGTAAATACTACAGTTCTTCCCTCAGGAGCATGCAACTTATTTTGAGTCATATAAAAATATTAGGGAAGCTTAGGGATCCAATTCTAAGTCATAATTGAGAATATAAATCTGTATACATTTTATGTGGGTTGCATTGATCAAGATATATATTTCTTGGAGGACACAGAACTTGAAATGGGTATCAGACAATGGATAAGCTAACAGGGATTCTTGAAAGTCTCTGTTTCTTTGATTGGTATAGACAGAGAGAAATGAAATTGCATTTTGGGCATAGTGAATAGCCTGAACCAAACCACAAAGGTGATCTTAGAAGCCCATGTGTAGTGTGGAGACCATGACGCCCAGTAAATCACCTTGGGTGGAGGATAATGGAAACCAGATAAAGAGCATTTCCCTTGGTACAATAGTTGGCTGAGTGGAAAAAGTAATGAAAGCAATACTTTCTTTTTGAAATGTTATTGTACTGTGTGTGTTTGTGTGTTTGTACGCATGCACACATGTGTATGATAGTGTTAGGGTAGGGAGAGAGAGAAAGAGAGAAGTCAAGCCAATTGTCAAGAAGCAAAAGTAACTCCCGTGTTTACTGAAGGCACGTGGTAATAAAACCTTAGGTTAAAGAGTGACAGAGAAATTATGAGTAAGGAAGGTCATGAAGATATTTTTTTAAAAAAATGTTAACAGCAGGGCTTGATGACATTTAGATGTGAAGAAAGGAAAGCATTCCAACTGCACAACAGTTGGGCCAGGAGACAATTGGGAATTCAGGTATTTTGGGTCATGCGGGGACACCTACTTTCCACGTGTCTCCAGTGGAAGGGAGTAGCTTCCTCTTATTTTGGCATGACTAGCTGAGGAAAAGCTCAGCTTCTGAAATGCCTCCATCCATTTTTCCATCGGGAAAGAATGAATGCCAAGGTATCCCTGGTGAGACATGCCTTGAATCTTGAGTTTTCCTTTCTCTATCTCTTTTTATTGCTGTTTGCTTTGCATCATAAAAACAGATAAAGTGGAACCTGGTAGGCACTTGCCTCTAAAAATAACAAAGGACAGGTTTGCCTTGTGGAATTGCTTCATGAAGTTAAGTTCAACAGAATCCTCATTATAACTATCACTAGGTGGTAACTGTAGAATAGCAACAATCACTTCCTTTCACCAATAATTTTTGAATTTAGAATTGTTTTCAAAGTTATTGGTGTCTCTGTACATAAATAGTTGTAAATACCAATTGTATATATAAAAACCAATTGAAAATATGTCCCCAAAGTTGCAGAAATTCACATTCCTTATCTTCATGGTGTCTTCCTATTTAAAGCGCTTAATCTCAATGTTATTGAAAATACTGCCAGCTAGTACTCACAGTAGTCATCCTAAGTGACGGCTCATGGTCACCAAATACGAGGGCGGGGAGGTTTGGTTTTGCTTTTTGTTTTCCATTTCAGGCTTCCACAAATTAGTGAATCTGGATTCTATTTGAAACCTTGATTCAAATACCTGATCAATCATCTGACTAAAAACAATTGACCGTGACCTCACCATGCTTTAGACCAAGTCCTCTAAATTTAAAAAGAAATAAGTACCGCTTAGAAAACCAGGCTGGTGTGGCTGTACAGTGTTGAAGTTCCTGAGTTCCAAGCCCTCTTCTGTTCCTAGTCAACTATGTGGAGTTGAATAGGACACTAGACACCAGTCTGCATTTCTTCACTTGTGAAATGAGAGCATTCTAAGTGATGCTCTCTACAGTTGGATCTCATTATGTCTATTTTCAGGGAGATTTTGGCCTTCTTTTTGTAAATTGATTGTCAGCATCAGAGTCATGGTATTGAAAAATCAAAGCAAACTCCTGTCCTTAGCCACCCTCAGCTGCTTGACCCAGCAAGCACCTTGTATAGATCAAGGATCTGCTCCTTCCTCATTGCAGGCCTTTTCCAGAGCTCCACCATCCCCAGCAGCTCCTTCCCCATGTCCCTCAGCCTCTCTACCCTCTTCTAAAGTATCGACATATAATCTCTTACATGCCTTTTGTTCAGTAATTTTGTGATGTTTTCCATTTCGCAATATACTAAATGGTTCCTGAAGCATAGACCTTGTGCTCCTTACCTTCTGTCATTCAGCAAAAGTGGGTTTGTTTCTCAAAGACTACCCAATGCTTGATTTTCACTCCAAGAACTTCAGTCTAAGAAGCTAACAAAACTTCCAACAAGATTTATCCATCAAATCCAATATAGGAACTAGTTAACGACTGAAAAATATTGCGAACGAATTCACTTCTTAAAATGGCACGACTGGAGTCCACACCCCTGAGAACCCTTCTGTCACATAAGGGACAATTTAGCAACCCTGGCTTGCAAAGCTTGCATGACAATGTTACCGCCTCGTTAAAAGCTTTTAAATGGGAGAAGAGAAAACAGGTGGGCAGGAAGGTGTGTACCATGTGTACACATGCTGGAGAAGGGTTGTCTTCTTTTCTATTTGTAAAATCATTTTCCACAGTTGTCAAAGATAAACCCTGACACATCGAAACTGAAACAATTGGTAGGACTGAGTTACTGAGTATCTATAGGAAGCAGCAAAAGAGTGCTTTTGGCTGTGCATACTTTAAGAAAGCCAGAATGTGTATTTTAATTCTGTGACCCTGATAATAGATTTGCTCTCAAGTACTCACATAAAATTGTCTGCATTTCATGTCATACCATAAGACAGCCATGCATTCTTTAAGCTGTGAGGATACTACAAGACTGTTCAATACAGCCACCTCATTTGCAGAAGTTCCAAGTGCCCTTTTATCCTTAAATACATTATGCATCTTCCACTTAACCAAAGTTGTCCATATTATAGTTGAGGAATTAATTATTTAACTTTACAAAAACCACTTTATTAATCTCATAAAAGGATTCTCTAACAAATAAAAATACAGGTTCAATCTCTTTTTTTCAGAAATCTGAAATCAGAAATGCTCCAAAATCTGAACAATTTGAACATGATGTAATACTACAACTGAAAAATTCCACACTTGACTTCATGGGATGGGTCACAGTCAAAATGCCAATGAACTAAAATATTATATAAACTTATTCTCAGGATATATGTATAAGGTGCATAAAAAACATAAAGGAATTGTGTTTAGGCATGAGTCTCATCACCAAGATATCTCATTATATATGTTCAAATTAGGGAGAAAAATATTCTAAATCCAAAACTTTTCCTGGTCTTTTGTACTTTGGATAAGGGATAGTGAACTTTATTATTTCCTTATTTTTTTATTTTTTTGAAGTTTTCTATTTTTATTTATTTATGTTTATTTGTCCTTTTTAGATATATGTAGAAAGTATTTTGACATATTATACATACATGGAGTATAACTTATTCTAATTAGCATCCCATTCTTGTAGTTGTATATGATGTGGCATTTCACTGGTCATGTATTCATATATGAACATAGGAAAGTGATGTCTGATTCATTCTATTATCTTTTCTTAGATGACTTGTCCAAGGTAAGGACAATCTTTCAGGGGGATATTGAACTTTATTAGTTACATTTCAAAAACATCTTGGGCTCTGGAGTTAGACATATCTGGGTTCAAATCCAAGATTGACCTTACTTTGGAAAGCCACCTAATGTTTTTAAACATTTGTTTGTTTTGCCCATTAAATGAGATTATTCTACCCTCTAGCCTCAATGAGGTGTTGCACGAATAGCACCACATAGTGCCACCTGGTACTGCAGGTGGCAAGTGCACAACAAATTCAAAATCTTGAAGCAGTTGCAGCTTTTTTTCAAGTTCTTCTAGTTATAAAATTATACAAGAAAAATTCTTGAATCATTTTCTTAGCACATTAAAGCTTGAACTATTCCAAGACAAGGGAAAATGTGACTATTTCTATGTACCCTAACTGATGTAAAGGAAGAGTCTAGAAATGATACTAAAGATGCTGAGGTCTGCTCGGATCACTGGAATTCCTGAATGTGACAGTTTCAGGCCATGATCTCAGTTCCTGAGTTTCCTCTGAGATGGTGTTCTCTGGAGGGAATATTCTGCTGATTGTCAACTAAAAAAAAATAGTATGTGTGTAGCCTCAGTCTCTCCCCTTTTCTCATTTCTTCCTCCACCATACACAACATTCAACTTAACCAATCATCGAATCAAACAAACCTGCCTGGCAATGGCTTCAGATTACACAATGGCACTTTTAACTTATCAATATTTAAAACAAATGAATTCAGACTCTATAGAACTGATGAGAAACTTAATATTTTTCTGAGCAACCAAAAGGAGCTTTGAATTTGCTGTAGGGTATGAGGGAATTGGAGCAGAGAGGAAAGTGGACTTTCGAGAGTGTTTCGGTCAATTATTAATCAAAGTCACTGTGAAGTTCTTGCTGGAATGAAGCAATCATATATTTTAGTCATCATCCTGCTTTTCTTTCTTTGGTTTAATGTGACACACCATTGAGACAACAGTTCACTTGGCATTTCATTTTTGTTCAAGATGTAGAATTTTCGGGAACAAAAATCCAAACATGAGCTGGATACGACGGTGCACACCTGAAATCCCAGCAGCTTGGGAGGTGGAGACAGGAGGCTAGAGAGTTCAAAGCCAGCCTCAGCAACGGCGAGACACTAAGCAACTCTGTGAGACCCTATCCCTAAATAAAATACAAAATAGGGATAGGGATGTGGCTCAGTCGTTGAGTACCCCTGAGTTCAATCCCTGATATTCACCTCCAAAATCACTTCATGTCTCTATGCTCTTCAGTTATAAGAAAAAGAATGAGCATAAAGTTAAGCTAAACTACTTAATGTCACATTGAAGGAAGGGAGCGTAACCTCTGTATACTTATTAGAGTTAAATTGTATCAGCATTTTCAGTGCTATCCCCAGGAAAAAACAAAACTAA